>BJBW01010550.1:126167-224676 GCA_004320125.1 Scolopax mira | reverse complement strand
AAAATGATCTTTAAAGTCCCTTTCAACTCTAACCATCTTATAACTCTATGAACTTTTGGTGCTTGGGAAGGCTTTCAAACTTCTTTTCTTTTGAGGAGGCATTAAATAGTTGAAGGACAATAGGGACATCCATATAAGCAAGTTTGAAAGTGACAGAGAAGTGTTTATATCAGTATGAATAAACTTACCGCTTTAAAGACAGTAGTCCAGTTAACCCAATGTTAAAATAGACAATTAAATCTAAACAAGGATATTAATTGATCACGCAGTAAAAGTTATTTTATATTTTCTGCCACAAACCAATTCCCATAGTTATTAAGTGTTCACTTTCCTATCCTGCTAGGTCTCGGGTGAGACATATTTTCCTCTGCCTCCCTTGTCAGTTCACCCACTGCCCTCCAATGTCCTGTGCTCTGCCTTGTGTTTTTCCATGGAAAGATATTTCTGGCACATGACACACTTCTACAGTTCCTCTGTCCCCACTCACTTAATTGTGGTTTGTCTTTTGTAGTACCCTTACCCTCTCTGCCTGGTGTTTTTCCTCTTCAATTATCATTGATGTTTTCCTTATCCTATGTGTGGTTTAGCCTCTCTTTATTTTCCCCACACGTGCTTTCATTTTCCATCTATTGTGATTAAGATTTCATTTTAATGCAAATTTCAAAGCAAAATATTGTTATTCCCAAATGCTACATGCAAACTCATATTTAAACAAGACAGAAACACTTCTTGTCCCTTACCTTTTGTTTTAGGTTTTCCCACCTTGCTATGATGGTTTCTTTCTTCCTCCGGATTAATCTCACATTTAATTCTTTGATGCTCTTTTCTTTAATAGCACAATTGTTTTTCTTTGATGGTACATTAAATTTCTTTTCTTTATCGCTACTTAAAGCTTGATTGATGTTTGAATTCTTTTGTCACCATTTTCTTTGAGCATCTCATTTATTCTTTCCCGCTCTTGGTCTGTTATTTTATTCCATCACCATTTTTAGGAATACTTCTCAAAGATAACACTAAGGGAGGCCACAATACTACCATGTTCTTCATTTGTGCAAACACTAAAACTAGCAATAGTGCACACCTGCAAGATATATAAGAAATTTTTTTTTTTCTGACTCAAGGTACTTCTAGGGTCCAGGCTGCAACTACTTTACACCTTAAATATGCATACAAAGAGAAAAGCAGGTGTTAAACATTGCACGTTAGAGCTATGTAGCAGTGTTAAGGCAGAAGTCCTACTTTCCTTTTCCTTCAGCCAAGACATAGCTGAATTGAAGTAGACCATTACAGGTCCTCTTTCTAACAGTCTTTAAGTCTGTACTCCATTCATTGAAAAATTATGTTTGTGACCTTTCATTCTGGCATGAACAGCCAGCAAACTCCATTTTCTATGAAGTATTGTCAAACATGGATGTTTTATCAACTTAACTCTGAAAATTTGAAACCAGAAGCTCTGAAATTTTAATAACACCCTGATAAATATTGAGATGGGTAAGATTACAGTTTTTCTTATTCAACGACAACCTGGGACCTGATCTTGCATTTGCTGAAGATTGTGATTAGCTCTAGGTAGCAAGTGAAGTTACAAGACCTACAAAAAGTGGTTTCTATAGAAGAAAGAGGGTATGGAAGATTTAAACTAATAGTTCTGCTCCTGATAGTAATTGCTCCAGGCCTAGCAATTCCTCACAGACGATTCAATTAAATGTTGACAGAAACACAAATAGAGCTCACACAGTCTTCTAGTTCTGGCAGCGTTGCACTGATGTCATCTTGTCTGGAAGTTACTGCTAAAGGCTGTTCTTACTGAACACATAACTAATAAATAACACGGAGGTGTCCAAAGCAATTAGAAAAACAATAACCCTGTGTTTCAAAACTTGAGTTTCCCAACCTTAAGAACTGACCTTCTTGTACCTGGCAGTCTCATACTGGATAATGCATATCTATGCATTCCAAACGTTTGATGGCTTTTGGGTTTATGCTTGCATTCCTGAACAGTCTCTGATGGCAACTGATGTTGAATGTATTTCTTGTGGTGGCAAAATTTAGCAGCAATTAGTCACCTGGATTGGATTTTTTTTCAGTTTATAACTAGTCTATTTGTTCTGTACTCCTTTTATTGCACAGATATTTGCCTTTCTGAATTTAAGCTTGTCAATGAATGTCATTCAGTTACCACTTGTCTTTCCTGACTTAATGATAGAGTATTACATATATGTATATAAAACATCAAGCATAGTTTTGAAATGTCAGTGTTTTTAATGGCAATAATTGTTTGCAAAACAAAGCAAAACAGTATTGCAGAGACATACAGATAGGCATGTAGGAAGATCGAGTAATATAATTTATAATAAATTGACACAGCATGAAATTTGGGCTAGTTTTAAGTTCATGATAAAAAATTCCAAAGCATGTATACCAATAATTAATTTTAAAATAAGACAGACAGAAAACTTACAAATTGCACTAGGATGGAGAAAAAATTGAAATAATTTCTTGCAATATTAATAGCAAGCAACTTAAGGAAATATTTCAATCGTCTAAAACCTGAGCATTTTAGAATGAGCTTAAGCTTAAAAAAATATCAAAAGCTGTTACCATATGGAAGTGCCCACTTAAGCCTCTCAAACAGCTTTCACTGACTGCCAGTGATATAGTTGCAAGACAGTATTCAATAAACTTCTGACACAATTAATGCATGTTTATCACTTCAAACTAGGAAAATATGCTTTTCAGACACTTTTTTTGTGTGTGTGTGGGTTTCTTGGGTTTGTTGGTGTTTTTTGGGGTTTGTTTTTTTTTTTTTAAAGGGTGGTTTGTTTTTTTTTTAATGTGGTTGGACTTGATGGTCTCAAAGGTCCCTTCCAACCACTAAGATTCTGTGATTCTGTGTGATTAAAAGTATACTCAGATGCATAGCATCACTACACAGAGCAAAATCTGTATGTGGGCACAGTAATTGTTCATTGCCCAATTGCGCTGAATGAGTGTGATGTGTAATAACCAGGAACAGGCAAGTTAAGCATTTATACACAAAGTAGTTAAAATGTTTTAAAACATAAAAAATCCATGCCCTTACCTTCTTAAGTTCTGGGTCCACACTGGTTACTACCCATGATGTATTTGTGACTGACTCTGATACCAGTTACTAGTGCTTGGCAGATATGTATAGAAATAGGAAAATTCTTGACTATCAAAACATGGGGTTTTTTTCTGCTTGCATCATAAATTTTCATATGTTGAAGCTTTACCGCAAGATTCTGCAGTATCACAGAAGTATTTAATGAACCAAACTCCAGCAAGTGCTAGCCATAAAAACAACCCAAATTGTATCCCACAATTCAAGCAAGTGAAAATAGTGGTATTATAATGGCTTTATTTGGTCTAAACTTCACTAAAATTTCTTGATGTACTTTGCAATCCAGCCATTTCTTGGACTTCTTTGAAATCTGTCCTCAGATCAACCCTTTCTCATTACCTGAAGCTTTTTAATGCTCTTTCTTTCATAAGTAAAACCGTATCTAGCTATGCTTATCCTTCCCAATGTTTCATTTGCTTAAAAAAAAAGTGCTAGCAATCCAAGCTGGTTTTATTTTGTATCTCTCAGCAAGTTCTAATAAAGTAAATTGAGCAATATTCTGAGTTTATTGTATTGATAAACAGACTGTAAAGTGTTTTATGATATGGTACTTCTTGTATGAAAGACACTAGACTAACATAAATTGCAATTGTAACTGTAAAGTACTAAAATATATTTCCCCTCTAGGGCTCTCTAGTATATTTGGCTGGAAAAAATAAAATAAAATAAAATAAAATAGACTTGTTTATTGTGTATATTTTTGTAGTGTAACTAAATGTCTCTACAGTTTCCATGCAGAAACAAAGTCCTCTTCCTCTGCTCAAAGCAGTCTAAAGGCCCACAAATAACTTTACGGAACTGCCTTGTTCCAAACTGGAGGTGAAAAAGTATTTTCTTTTTCACTTTCTCCAAACTGTTTCCAGAGGAACGGACTCTCAGCACTCACCACCCTGTCATTTCCAGCCCATGCTAATAGTCATTACTAAAAACAAGCATCAGAGTCCTGAGTCGATCTTTCCCACCGTCCCAGTGACATTGTCTCACTGTAATCTGGACCGAGGAAAAAATTTCCCTTCTCCACCCACACTGGTATCAAGTGGATTCTTTGTGGTGATTACTTTGGCTCTCATCTAAAGCAAGTATCGAGTAAAAAGGTATATTCCCCTCAGGATTAGGATTCGTTGGTGTGGCAATTCCTGTACCCCAAGGGACGGAAAGCCATTGCAGTGGCCTTGCCCCCTACTAGTGGTGGCTGGAGGCAGCTATCCAGACTGGGTAAGACAAAAAGGTGCTCTGCCTTTCTATTGGGGCACACCAGTCCAGGCACAGGTCCCACAACTGCAGCTCATGCCAATGCAATTGCAGCTCTGCAACAGTGAAACTGATGACAAACTCAGTCCTCGGTGGTTTTACTGGAGAAAAACAGAAATGTGAAATATTCAAGGGTGCTGATGTAGCAACAGACTCCAGACAGATCTCACTTCACACATAGCAGCTACGTTTTGAAGCCCAGCTCTTCAAAGACTCCAGGACCTACTGGACCTACTCTGGTTCCTCTTACAGTGTTCACCAGCATTAAAATGACTGAAGCACCTAGAACTACTGAAGGGTGGCAAGAGGGAAGAGTGTGAGTCAAAGCAGTATCCAGACCCAAGGGTAACAGTCTTTGTTCAGTAAATACAATCCTTCCAGTTTCATACTGCTTTGTTTTACTAGCACTTTCCACACAGATTTCACATTAAGAAGGAAGTGCTAATGGAGCTGTTGTAATCCTTTGTCAGACAAAAAGCAGCATTTGAAATAATGGGTAACTCAGGAAAAGAATACTCACAAAAAAGTCAGAGGACTGGTAAAGGATCTTTGAAATAAAAGCAGAGGTGTGATACTTTAAAAATTAACCTCCTCCTCTCTTTTGGTCTTGCTTTAATAAAATGGTGATAAATCCATTACCCTTTTTAAGGTTCAGAGCAGCTGCATAATGAATCTGTTGCAATACACAGGAAAGTGCAAATTCACCATTACACTTCAACAGCCTGTGCTCCACTCTGAATGAGATGGAGGATTATACAAGCACAAAAACACTCCCTGGAGTAGCTGAATGGAGCTGGTAAAATTAAGGCTGAAACAGTCACAGTCAACTCCTGATACATGCTTAAGCACACAATGTTAGGCCCTTCTTTTGACACAGACTTTCCTAAGGTTTGATTGTTCTCACAGAAAATTTCAGATGGGACTTCTCTCAGTCTCAACTCTACAGCTCCCATAAAAAAGGAAAAAAAAAATCTCCCTAGTTATATATGAAGGATCTGCTTCCTTCCCCATGGCTCCTCCTAGATCATTAATCTTTCTCTTATAATTCAGGATTAATTTTGATGTTTGTAACAGTAGCATTTCCTAAATCTCTCTTGAGCAGTCATCTATCTGGGATTTGAACCTGCCATTTTAATTTGAAAACATGATTGTATCATGGGCATTCTCCAGTTCTTATTCTTGCCCAAGCCTTCCTTAATGTTTGCAACCATTTCTTTTTCTTTTTCCGTGAGCATCTTATAACAGATAAAAACCTCATCATTCAAATATAGCATAAGATGAATATTTTGCATGGTCTCATTGATTCACTCTTCAATCAGAGAATTATACGTAATGATTTGGGCACCCATGAGGTAGAATTTGTCTCACATTTGTATCTCTTTGTACCCATTATTATACTGTATTGGCTCAAAACAGCCAACCTCTTTTATGCTGGACTTTCTGAAGAGGTCATGTTTTATGATAAAGCAAAGCATGATAAGAACACAGAATTTAAGACTTGCAAAGCTGATCCTACACCTCTGTGATAAAGCTGGAATAGCAGCAGAAATATTAGCAGTACAGATTTTTTTCTCCCAAACTCCGGGCAACGTTTCAAGAAGAGGAAGAAAAACCCCATAGCAAACAAAAGCAAGCACATATCACAAAACTGTACAAAATCTCAGACAATGATAAAACTCAGTCTTAAATAATTCATAAATAACTAGTTTTAGCCATAAATTGGTCCAGAGCAGCAGGGTCCCCCTTGCTGGGCACGTGGGCCACCTGTGCTGAAGTTGCCTTTGGGTAACACCCTGCATTTGACAAGTAGGACCTCTCATCACTAGCTTGAAAGAAGGAAGAATGGGTACTTGAGTTGACACATTTCTTCATCATCCTGGCAATAGCTAGTGTGCACACTAGGTTTTACACTCTGCAGAACCCCAGTAAGTGGAAAAAAACAAACAACAGACAGATGTCTAGACAAGCCCGCTTTTGTTCCTCCACAAATATACACATTTAAGGGAGAATGAAATGAGGAAAAATACCCTCTCACAATACGTTTTGTGATAGCCACTGGTACGATTAGAATTAATCTACATACTTACTATATTAAGACGGTATTATATTACAGACCTCCTTAAAGAATTTTTTTTCCTTTAAGTGGGTTTTCCTTTAAGATTTCATGGTAAATCTGTTGGTTAGTGCATAACATGTCTGCTCCCTGAATATTGCCTCCAGACTGCAGGGCAGTGACTTTTATAATGCACATCCTTTTAGTTGTGTGCTTTCCTTTTAGCCTGGGATGTGTTCTGAGTGGTTCTGGTGTTTCTTCTCCACAGTCATGATAGAGGACACAAATCACTTTAATCTAAGCAGCTTGTATGTGGGAAACAAACACGCACACCCCAAAGGAGACCTTATGCACACTTTTTAGATGTGAAGACCTCCCTCCTATCACCATTTCTTCAGTTGAAATATGTTACAGTCCAAGAGCAAGCAGGTAGGATGTCTACACCAAGCTGAAGGAACATGGGGTTTCTCTGTACACAGCAGAACTAATAAAGTCTGCCCTCTGTGTAGATTCCTAGGTGTCTAATAAAAGAGTTGACCCCTCAGAGGGTGACCCCAATAGGATCTCTCTGCTCTTCCTGGTCACCTATTTGCATAGATACTTGAGGCCATTTCTATTCTGTGAAACCGAATTGAATTTTGACACTGGCTCTGCAGGTTGCTTGAAGGGGAGAAGAAGAAAACAAAAGCACAACTGAGTGTGTTCATTCCCTTAGAAGACTGGGCTAAAAATGCTATTTATGTGGGGAGAGGTGGAGGGAAGGTGACACACTTGAGAAGTGAGAAACATCAACAAACAAAGGAAAACCAGCATCAGGACAAAGCAGAGAAGAACCAGAAAGCCAGTAAACCACACAACCACCAAACCTTTCTTGAGAAGTCTGTTAGTCCTTTACCTCCAAATTCCACTTTACAGTATAAACTTGAGTAATCAATGTTTCTCCAGGTAGGCATGTATATACAAATGTAGCCTTTTTTCTTCAGAATATAAATAATATACTTAAGTTTGAGGAAACAAAGAATTATTTATCAGTAAATAAGGGATCACATGCCTTCATTTAGTGACTTTATTGGTAGTTTTCTCATTAGGAATGATTCAAAATTATTCCCCAATGCATATAGTTGTAGGACAATTCTCCCACATTCTACCAGGGATTGGTGCCTTCTCCTTCCACCCTTTACTGTTGGAGGTAAAATAAGGAAACACTTCAGCAAGTGTTCTGATGTTTGCTCACAGCCTGACACAGCTTGCATGTTGCCAGTATTGTTGTAGCTCCTGGGGAAAAGGTGTGGAAAGGAAGAGAGTGAGCATCTGCAGAAGGAAGGAGAAGAAACGGTTCCAAATAGGGACTCTGTTACAGGTTCCAGCCTATGATTTTTCCTTTCCTGCCTTGACCCTGCCCTTGCAAGAAGAGAGAATTTAGCAGAGGTTAGTGAACAGCTTCTGAGTGAGGTGGCCTGAGCCATGTGAATAAAAATTCCCAAAGGCAATTTGTTCAGTGTGCCTTTAGGTCTGACCATAGTGCCCTATATCTGTAGTACCTGGAGTCCAGATTAGCAAGCTCTTTTATACGTACTGCTATTCTGGTGCTTTCAGTGGGAAACTACTGAAAGATGAAGTTAGGTATGTGTTTCAAAGCTTGCATCCATCAACACCTACATAGGTGTTGCTATGGTAGATGGTGTTGCATGACAGATTAAATCAATACAATGAGCTCTACCCAGCAAGGCTTTCCTTTGTTTCACATCTGGAGATCTGTTAGAGATGATCATAGTGCAAACATCACAAACTCAATGAGACTTTTAACTTGCAAGGTTTTAGGCACAATGGTGATTTATGGCAGAAACAAGGAGGTATTTTCAGTGTTATTTGTTGACGGAGGAGATAAGCATTTGACCTGGTGCTCTAAGCTCATTTTGTAGGCATTGTATATCACAGCGTTTTAAGAGCATGACTAAGCAGAAGACTTGTCTGTTTCCCTTGGCTTGGTAATTCCCCTCTGGGTTAAACAGTCTCCCTCTAAGGAGAGACAGAGATTGTATGCTCCTTGAAGAGCAACTACCATGCTTAGCTTTAGCTGTAAAGCGCGGTGGGAGGAAAGGATGGCTGCAGAAAGTGATAAGCCTGCTGCACAGTTCCAAAATGCTATGCACAACTGAATAGACATTTGCACAATCATGCTATACTAATAGAATGGGGCTTGCATGTAGACTGGAAAAATAAAACTCTTTATCCAGGTCCAAGGCAGCACTGGAAGAGTTTGAAAATCAGAGCCAAAGTATTCACAGGAATGTTTGCTCTCCCTGGAAAAAAAAAGAAACTTGCGTTGTACATTTGAGGGGGAGAAGAGACAGAGAATCTAAATCCAGTTTGACATATCATGGCTTTATTTATTCTCTGCAGTGAAAACAGTTCTAATGGCTCTATTTTTCCATTTCTTGCCAATATTACAATGGTTTCTGGTTGACTATAGCCCAATTATACTCTCATCAACAGAGAAACTGGAAAACTGTCTTAAGGTTGCTGGCCCACCTCTTTATTCCAGTGCAAGACAGTGGCGAAGTATGAAATAAGCTTGGTTTTATTACAAAAGACCACATGTAGCATGATTCAGTGGGACTGTTTCAGTATTAGCTACAGAAAAGACAAGGATCAAATGCAACTGAACATCTCTGAACAACTTCTGAAATAGATACCTCCATTTAACATGTCTTTACTGTGGTGCCTCCTATTATTTTTGCAAATTAGAATAAAATGGGGCAAGTTCACTAACAACATTCTCCAAAGTTTGCAGGGTCTATATGGAGAAGGTGGAGCATTTTTTTTTTAAGTACTACCAACCCTCTACATCTTTCTTACCCTACTTCCTACTGTTGCTGTAACTCACGTGGCAGTTGGCTGGAAAATGAATGTTGTTACCCTTGATGATGCTGTTAATCTAACCCTCGGTCTATCACTCTACTCTTCCATTCTGACTTTTTTTTTTTCTCTTTACTTTTCTAGTCCTCTGGTTGGGTAGTTTCAGGTGAGTGGGAGATCCAGGTGCGTTCTCTGGAAACTGATACAGCAACTTGCTGTGAATGTTTGCCCTCTTCCTCTTGGGATCCTGTTGCACAGATCTTTGTGGATTTGTCTGAAGGTGCCCCATTCTCACTCCCTGCCTGCCTTCCTGTCCCTTGAGGATAAATTATGCTGCACAGAGCTAACTGGGAAAGGCCTAACCAAAGGAAAAAAAGGAGAAAAAGTTGTAGGAGAGACACTATGATATATCCAGCCATTTCCTCTCTTGTTTTGTTTCTCAAGGGTCTCTTTGGGTTGGTGTCCTGCTGAGCAGTAGAAAGGCTAAGGTATATGTAGTTTCATAGGGACACTGGTGGTCCTCCTCATATAGACCAAATCAAAGCTTTATTCTTCTTGCCATGGTTTCTGCCACTAAGTACCTGACTCTTAATACCTCGCTGCAGCTGTTAACCAAAGGCACCTTGCCTTTCTCAGAACACTGGTATATAAATGAGGAGCCAACTTTTCTCTTCATCAGTCCCAAGCCATTAGGTGTTCCAAATTATATACCTGTCTAATCATTCAATCCTTCATCTCTGGGGAGTTTAAAATAATGCCCAAATCACAAGTAATGAAAATGAGTTTCCTTCCTAATCTCACTCCTCACCAGCAATGCTTCACAACAAGTGATGCTGCCCTTATGATCCTGATGAGAAATAAAAGCAGGTTCTCCTAACCTTATCTTCCTTCCCTTGGGTATCTCCACATCAAGCTGAAAAGACAGAATTTGGGGGTGTACAAAGGTACACTTAATGGGGATAAAACTACATACCACTGAAGCTTGAAATCAATCTCCGTATCTTACGTGTATGGGTTATCATGTAATGTAAAAAATAAATAGTGCATATTATGCATATTGACCTGAATCCTAACCACATTTGTAAAACAGTATTAAGACAAGTGACTAAGAATGAAGCCCATGATTACAAACCAAACCTCAATCTTCTTTGTATGAGTCATATTTTTTAAAGCAGCATAACAACTTTGAGTATACAAGCTGAGGAGAAGTGAGATCCATTGGTAATGGAGAAAGCACTCCCAAAGTTTGTTCTAATTTCAACAACAAAATAAAGGCTGTATATCTACAAAAACTACATTGAATTTTCAAAATTCAAAGCTTAACTAAACAGACAGGTTACACTTTATGCTATATCAATAGAAAAACATATTCTTCATTTATTTTTGCTGTATGAGACCCTGTTTAAGCCATATTTTCTGATAACTGGCACAGCACATTATAATCTCTTTATTTCAATATTGTTAAGTTTGTCAGATGATAAACACTGTTTGCAACTGAGCAGAGAATTATGCATACAGTATCATTAGTGTTTTAATTTGGTTTAATTTGGGCCTCCCACTTACTGTTCTAAACATGACAGGGGGAGTCACTTTCAATTGTTTGTCAAAATTTCATTTTTGGGAATTCTGACTTGTCTAACTCAAGCTTGCAAACTTTTCACTCTTGTTCTCCATCTATTTTCACAAGCCCTGTTTGTGTAAAACTTTCTGCATGAGAGGACAAGAGAAATCAAGATAAGGGAAAATGCCAGCAGAATATTACCTCCTTCTACATAGACTTGTACTTTCTTACTGCCAATAAGAAGCCCTAATATACCTTGCTTTTGTCTACCTACAATGCTATGCCTACCATTCCAATGCAGTAAGAACAGAGAAGGATAGCTTAGCTTGATGCCTTTTCATGATTATGAAGCCTTTAAAGTCACTCCTTTTGGATAAATATATGTAGATAATGACTAGCATTCAGTGAAATGGATGAATACTATGTTGAATGCAAAATGTATATAGAGCAACAAAGAGAAGAATGTGATGTTTCGTACTGAAGCCTTCACATGTCTTCAGGCCTTTTGTGTGACTTTCTGTCTTCATTGCTGAATATACATAACTTTTCAAAGAGCATTTCAAAAAGTTGCCAAAGAGGTAATTAACATTTTTATAAAAGGAGAGAACAAAATGTTTAATTCTAATGTTAAATATATTCACTCCTGCCCCTAGCACTCACCTTTTTCTTTAAATAAATGGGTTTTTGGAGAATGCTGTTTTGATTTGAACTGCCACATTTTGCTTGGTTTGAGTCAAAACTGATTATTAAGGTTACTAGCCACACATGAAGACAGAGGGGAAAAAGCATACCATCCTACACCTCTTAAGGTATATTACTATTATTTTTTTCTTATCTAAGACCAGACCTTTAATTGCACCCATAATTTCTCTTATCAACACATCTGTATCCAACTGTGCTAACACTTCGCTCACCTTCAACTTTTTTGTTTGTTTTGGGAACATTTCTTTGTGGTTCTAAACAACATAAATTTGGTTTCCTCATCAAGAAGCTCATTTAGCTGCAGCTTGATTGCAAGTAATTTGCCCTAACTGTCTCCGTCTTTTAATTGTTTGTGCCTTTTTCTTATCTATAAACTGTAACTCCAGGCAGGCCATTTTTGTCTTACCATTTCCTCTTTGGAAAGGCATATCTAATAACCTACCTCATATCCTGTGGCTTTAGGCATCTGAAATCATATGAACAGAAGGGATAGACCATTGATTCAACTCAAAGATCATTTGGAAAAAGTACCTCCATAAAATCTTCTTTTTAAGAAATAGGAAAATAAAACTTCACCATTAAATTTAGTTTGGTGGAAAATAAATATGTATCACCGTTGGTACAGAACTGACTCCATATTCTGTCTCCACAGAGTTTCCTTATGACCTCTGAGAGACATGAAATTCTAAGTGCCAATTTGGGTACTGCTACTATCCTTGAGTTAATCAGAGTCCAATGAATTTTATTCCCACCGTTCTGAATTGGCACTCTTTACCCTACTGGAGACAGAATACATGATCTCATTAGAGTCTCTGGACTTAGTCAAGCCTATGCATGAGGCAGCTTTTTTTTTTTTTTAAGTAATCTCATTACAAGTTCTACCAAATATGGTATCCATATCAAATCTCTTTAATTCCTCACACCTAATCCCCTCTACCCCCAAAGTATAACATAAATGTATTAGTCAGATTAGCAGTACATTCAGGAGTAATCCCTTCCAGAACAAGAGAACTATATGTATTTTTCTTGATCCCCAAACTTTTGTTTATGTTAATTATTCTAAAGCTGGCTGACAGTGTGAATAATTCTCTTCCCCCCCTCCAGTCTGAATAGCAATTAAGGAATTTGCATTTACTACTTCTTTTTCTTACAAAATAAGAGACTTTCTCCTCATTTTTTGTTCTGAGCAAGTGCCTGCTCTACTGCTGAAGTCTGTGGCCAAGCTCCCAAATGAAGGTTTTCAGCTGTTTATTACTTGCATAAAGCACAAAACACACACAGACGTACAGTAGTGTTGGCATGGGGAAAGAATGTCAAGCATGGTACAGTTCTTAAGGTTCCTTAGACAGGTATTCTTTCACATGGTCTCAGGGTCACAGTTAGCTATTGCACTTGCTTGGTGCAGACCAGGGATTCCACACAAAGGAGTGTTCTTAGCAAAAAAGAATGAGAAGCCTTTTCTAACTGTGATGATAAAAGTTTAGAAAACTTTATAATCAACTTGAGAAATTTTCCTTCCCATTGTTTAAACCCCTCAAAATATTGAGACTACATTATGAAATTAAGACCACATTCATGCAACCAAATTTCAAACAAATGCCAACAAAAAGCTTTTGACCACTCTCTGGCAGCTTTCTCTGAGAAAATCAGGAGATCTGTGCACATATACTCAAGAAGCAGACTAGACACATGCATGTATGTATTGTCCCTTCAGAGCTCTCTTGTCTATTAAAATGTTTTCTTGATGGGTAAGTAAAAGGAAGCAATGTGACTACGTGGCCTGCACAGTTTATTGACATTGCCAATACTCAGCTATTTTAAGAAGAAGACATGTTGGCTGTGAAGTTCTATTTTATAAGATAAATGGCTGATGTCTTCTTGCATGATCCTGTAAATTATTGAAGTATTCCAGCTTTCTTCAAAACTTTTTCAAATCATACTGGAAACCTCATGAGTTGATTATACTGCAGTATCTCACATGTAAACTATGGGGAGACTTGCAGCTGGCAAAGCCAAACTGGCATGAAAAAACTGCCCAGACCCCTCAAAACCAACTGTGTCAGTGTGCTCTCCCTGATTTTCCTGCTTTTCATCCCCCAGCTCCTTCTCAAGCCATAACCACCAGTGGGAGTTCTGATGCGTTACACTTGGACTTTGGGGGATGGCTGGCACCACAGCCAAAGCACTGTCTGGAGTGGGGACCTTGACATTTTGTTCCCATGAGAATGTAAGTATAGGTCAATTATCTTACTCTCTATATAGCAGACAGCCCAAGAGCCCTTTCAGCTCTCCTGTATGGCAGTGGGCTCCATGCCAGGATCTCCCCTTGAGAGGGGACACTCGCTTAAGGTTCTGCTCCTTGAGGTTGAGAGACTCCTTGCCACAACAGATTCTTGGTAAGTGGCTAACAGCATGCTATACTTTGAAATCTTAGCTAAGTAATATAAAAGATTGATTGCACAGACATAGTCCTTTAGACACAAACTGTTGACCAAGTCTGGGACTAGGACTGGATCCAGACACAACTAGACTTCTCTCCGAGGAGTTCAGAATGCAAGTGAGTGCTCTCTGAACCTCGTGACTCAACAAGGTCTCCCCGACAGCTTGTCTGACCATCTCCTCTATGCAGTAAATAATCAAGTATACCTTGCCATCGAATCTCGTAAACCACGAGGTTGCATTTACTACTAATTTTGTTAAATCACTGTTTCACCTTAATATTTCACTACTTATGAGTGAAGTTAGTTACTCCACCCGCGACACCAACACAATCAAGTACTTTTTATACTATTAAAAAGAAGGTAAAAAAACCACTTTTAATTCTGAGATAAAGATTAATTTTGTGTGAAAGCTCTGACTTCTCTGCCAACACACACCTGAAACAAGGACACAATTTCCAATTCCAGTTAGGAAAAGAAACTCCAGCTGATTATAGACACGAGCTGTTTTTGCTAAAAGGCTCAGAATGCCAAGTCCCATTTTCAAATGTGATAAAAGTTCTTGGGAGCCCAAAGGAAAACAGGAGTCAACAGGACTGAACTGCTAAAACACTTATAAGTACCATTAGCATAACATTTCTGAAAGTCCCTTGGGGACAAAGCAGTGCAACTCCCATTTGGAGACTTTAAGACAGGCTCCCAGATCTCATTTGCAGAGATGACCATGCTCTTCCATCAAGTGAAAATTCTGTATCACAAAAAGTCTTTTGGGCTCCTTTGCTCCCTATTCCCATTGCAACTAGTGAGAGAGCAGGCTGTCTGAGAATGCAGAGTAAGGTATTTAGGACACTAAAAATATTAATTCTACAAGTAAAGTATCTAGTCTTTGGATTAATGAAGCAGATATGGTTAGTAAAAGGAAAGACACCAACATAATGCCACTAGCATGCTGAGTGGGAGTAATATAATACACCATGACCATATGGACTCAAGAGAGTAATTACATGTGAGTAAACCATCTGATCTTTCATGTTGCCAGGCTTTTATCTCAGATAGTAATTTTTCTCTGCTATTACCAGCTTTTTATTCTAATGAAGAACATCATCCCCTTTCACCATCCTTATTATGTATAAGTAATCATTATACACAGATAGAGAACAGGGTGAATTCCTCAAAACAGATGCATGCTGAGAAACAGTAAAACTTCCTTTCTGCAAGACCAGTAGAAGTTATACAGGGTCATTTGGTACTAACAGATAATTCTAATTTATCTGGTTTTAGCTGGCACTTCTGCAAATTTTAACCCAATTCACGTAGTGGAGAGAGTTAAGAACTGCATTTAAAAAAAAAAAAAAAGTTTTTCTTTCTTTTAGAATGACATCTTTCATTACAAAAATACAGAAAGAAAAACACACTTGCATTTGATCATTACATCAATAGACTCACTGGGCAGTTCAAGTGAAGGGGAACCTGACTTTTGGAGATATGGGGTACCCATATGGGGTACCCATATGGGGTACCACTTTTACCATAGTGGGGTAAAAATATCTCAGTGCTCTCCACAAGCATGAATTCTTCTCCTGTCTTTATATCTGCATCGAACACTAAAGAAACAGCTTTCAGTGTGAAATGAATACTTGTCCTCTAAACAAATTTTACACAAGAGGCAGAGGCAAGAACAGACCAGCAGAGGCATGATCTGAAAGACATAATTGGGACTGATAATTGGTAAGAACATAGATTTTTTTGTCTAGGAGAAAATGCCAGAATTCTAGATTTCCTAGCCTTGTGGAACGCCATAAAAATGCCCATACAGAAATGCTTGCTAATGTCAGCTTCAGGCATTCCTACATCATTCACTATGTTTTAAAAAAGGCAAAGGAAAAAGGGACATGTAAAAGTAGGTGGACTTTTAAACAAGTGAACAGATGCACTTGTTCATCTCAAGTGGGGGCACAACCTGGAATTCCAGATAGATCTAAGTCAGACAAAATTTCTCTATTAGGAAAAGGAGATTAAAAAGAGGTGTCACTACAGTCAGTAATAGCTTCCTTTTAGTGAATCTTTTAATATTCAGGGGGACCTATTCAGATCCCATGTAGCCCTTTCTAATGGTTGCTACAGAAACATGAAGGATTAAGGTTTCATACCATGTGCAATATCAACCCATACCCTCCTGGGAGACTTTGCAACCTGTAAGAAACTCAAGCTGTTTATGATAAAGAATCCGACACATCTCAGAGTAGCATTTTGTTCTGTTGGTTACTGTCTGTAGAACAGAAGAGTTTGCAGGACTGTCTTTTATGCCCGTTTATAAACTTATTATACCATGCTGGCACCAAAATCCTTAAGACAATTTGCTCAATTTCTGTAAGGCAATGATTTTATTCACTTGCTTATGTCTGATGTTGAATATTCTTTTAACTCAAATGCTGGAATCATTTGCACATAGCAAATATGACTAAAAGAAAATTTTTCTAAAGTAGTGACTGGGGAGTTTCAGCCACACTGACAGATCTCTGACAAGCTTTTCTCTGTGGCTCTGAGAAGAGCTATTTGTTTAGACCAAAAGCAAAGATGGGGAAAATTCCACTCTGCAAACTAAAGGATAATTTTTCATGAATTTGCATGAGATGAAAGTTTGCTATGCTTTTAGGGAAAGAAAAATGTCAAGTGTTTGACTAAAAAATGAGCTGTTTACAGCAAACATTTATTGTTTTTCTTTTCTATACACAGAAAAATACCTCTCCTCTATACAGAAGAAAGGGCAGTAAGAAAGCACATTTTTGTTTTCTCCAAAGGTGTGAGTTCCCCACTGAATAGAGGTTTTCCCAAATAGCTGTAGGGTTTTGAAGTCTAGGTACTGATTTTTTTTTCTCAGTTGGTAGCTTGTAGTCACATTAACCCCATTAAAATCTCTTGTTCTGCTCCAGATTGACACTGGAGTACCTCTGATAGACAAAGACTAGTGCCTGCACCTGAGGATTAGTTCCGTTTACCCTGGGCAGCAACAAAACCTCTTGTTTTCTTGGGAAGGTTTGAGACAGTCTTCTGATGCGCTATGAAGTTATTAATGTTGCTTGATATTTGCTTTGACAGCTGCTCTGTACCCTCTTTAATCATCTTCATCATGGTTCACAGCTCTTTTTTCCCTTCATTTCACTTTTGCTTATGCTTCTTAGGGAGAATGATGCAACACACAAGTTGATAAATCTTTCAGCCCTTTGTTTATTCCCCCCCTTTATCTTCAGTTACAAAGTTTCACTGTTTGCCTTTTTTTTTCCCTACTGTTCCATAAGAGAACAGAAAAATGTTCTAGATGCAAATACAACCGGAGTATAGTATTTTTAACATATTCTGACTCTCAAGGGAGAAAATTATCTTGCAGCCCACATCAATTCAACAGGTAATTTGGTTATGCATTAAAAGGGCTCCTTCAGTACTTGAGAAAACTTTTAAAAATCTTATTATGAACATTAGCTGCCTGCCTTTATTATGTTTGGCTGCCTTTCCTTTGAAGTTATTGATAATACTTAGAGGAGCAACTTCACTATACAAGAGCTTTCTCCTCTCATGATACTTTTTGGAATGATGTCATACTTTGTCATCTGCCTTCCATTTCTCAGGACAAACTGTTCTCCATGAAGCTGTGGTTGTGTCCATTTTCTCTTTTGTCAGTCAGGCTCCTATTTCTGCCTGATAAGGGGCAATGTAGGAATGCAGATTGTCTAAGCAATGTCACTGCCATCCACAGCTCGCCCAACAATCTTGTTCCCTCAGTTGCTACCAGAGCAGAGCTACAAGCTGGTTTGGACCACCCATTCTTCAGGCTTGAGATTTTAAACCCAACCAGTTTCCCAAGAGGAACTGGCAAAGACTTTAGGTTATAGGGGACCTCCCTCCAATACCATCTAGGGGTCAGCAATCAGCAGTCAGAGATACCAGAGGACAGCAATCCTGCAACTGAAGGAGGAGTGCTCTTCAACCAACTGGAGCGATTGCAGAGCTTCCTAGAGGGCCATGACGTCATCCACCTTTTCAGTCGGCCTGGAATCAGCAGAAAGAAAATCCAATACCCAAAGCTTTCTTCCAGGCCTGATAATTTATTTCTCATGCCATGGGCCAGTGTCCACATTCCATGAGGGTTTCTGTTGCGCCAAGTGTTTACATTTACACATCTTTTCACGATTGTACAGACAGGGATTTGCAAAACCTCACAACTACCTGGATGGTACTACTGAGAAGGTTGATGAACAGACAAGCTTTTTCTCCTTCACAACAGTGTGGTTTGGAGATCTAGAAGGCCTGCACGAATTTGGAGGATTCACAAATACAAAATAAAAAAAAAAAATAAAGAGAAATTCCCCAGTCAACTGTCAACTGTCAGGCATGTGGAAACTACTGTTTTCCTTCAACTTTGAGGAACGGGAGGCCTGACTTCAAATTCTTGGGATCAAACTTCTGTTTCTCTCAATCACATTAAATGCATTCTTTTCATGTCTGTAGATTGCATACATCACAGAAAAGAAATGGTTCTTGATATCTGTTGGTTTCAAAGTCAGATGATTATGATCAAAGTTTAGCATCTCAGTGCCTTACAGGGAAAATTCATTTAGAAATATGATGGGGGAAGCAAGAGCAGAGCTACTCTACTTTGATTTCCAGGCAGGGTGTATCTACGAACTGAAAATACACAGGTATGAGCTTTTCCTTGGTTTTCGTTCACTGTAGTATTCATGAGAGAGTCTCAGGGTGGCTGCTTTCCCCACATGCTTGCCCTTTATGTTTCTGCTCACAGGAAAAAAACATTTAGCAGGGTGGAAATGAGAAGCTTTTATAAGGTGACTTTCTCCCTTTCAGCAAAACCTTTCTGTCCAGCTATATCCTGCCACACATAAAAACAGTCTCCAGCTCAGCTGCTGCAACATCAATACCCACACGAGACACTGCAGTCTCCCAAACATCAGTCTGTATCACAGCATCTGACTCTTCCTAATTAATTTCCTTTGTTGTACAGAGAGCATCCAGGAGCTAATTGTTCTGATGAGACAGATAAAACATCAAAAGATGCTTTAAAATGTGTTTAAAAACATGGCACGTTGACTGTACTGCAGTCTGAAGCCCACCAGAATTCAACCAGCCTGTGCAAGGAAAATAGGTCCTTGGGGCCTTGTCAGGGTGTTGGAGCACTGCCTCACCAGCCCACCTTTGCAGTGGAGTGAAATCTTGATGCACAGTTCAGCCTCCATATCTTTGCTTCCTGAACTGAGGCTGTTGACAAGGATGAAAGCTGTCTCAGCTGTAGAAGAAGATGGTGTATCCCCTGCTTTTTCACCTTCCCCCACTAAATCCCCAACTCTCACTAATTTCAAGTGGTCATCAGACAGTAAAGAGGTAAGGAGTTTTTGCAATTAGCAAGCTAGATGGTTTTGAACTATTCATGCAAGAATTAAAATGCTCCATATGTAGTTATTATAGAATCAAAGAATCATTAAATGGTTAGAGTTGGAAGGAACCTTAAAGATCACCTAGTTTCAACCCCCTGCCATGGGCAGGGACACCTCCCACTGCACTAGGTTGCTCAAAGCCAACCTGGCCTTGAATGCTTCCTGGGATGGGGCATCCACAACTTCTCTGCACAACCTCCAGTGTCTCTCCACCCTCACAGTAAAGAATTTCTTCTAATATCTAATCTGAATCTACCTTCTTTCAGTTAATAACTGTCACCCCTTGTCCTATTGCTGCACTCCCTCATAAAGAGTTCCTCCCCATGTCTCCTGTAGGCCGTTTTCAGGTACTGAAAGGCTGCTATAGGTTCTCTCAGGAGCCTTCTCTTCTCCAGGCTGAACAACTCCAGCTCTCTCAACTTGCCTGCATCAGAGAAGTGCCTCTGCCAGCTCACATTGAGCTTTTCATCAGCTGGCACCCCCAAGTCCTTCTCCTCAGGGCTGCTCTCAATCCATTCTCTGCCCAACCTGAATTTGTGCTTGGGATTGTCCTG
Source organism: Scolopax mira (assembly GCA_004320125.1). Classification (NCBI taxonomy): domain Eukaryota; kingdom Metazoa; phylum Chordata; class Aves; order Charadriiformes; family Scolopacidae; genus Scolopax; species Scolopax mira. The sequence continues at coordinate 204,669 of BJBW01010550.1, read as the reverse complement.
ACCGTGTGCAGGACTTTGTACTTGGCTTGGTTTAACTTCACGAAGTTTGTACAGACCCACCTCTCAAGCCTGTCCAGGTCCCTTTGGATGGCATCTCTTCCCTCCAGTGTGTCAACTGCATCGCACAACTCAGTGTCATTGGCAAATTACACTGTCCACATTGCCAACAAAGATGTTGAACAGCATTGGTCCCAGTACCAATCCCTGAGGAGCACCACTTGTCACTGGTACCACTTCGTCATCAAGCCATTGACCACAACTTTTGAGGACATCCATCCAGCCAATTCCTCATTCACCAGTTTGTCCATCAGTCAATTCCATATCTCTCCAATTCAAAGACACGGATTTTATGCGTGCCTTCAGAATTTGTCTATTTCTCACTAAGAGCACAACAGATGGCTTTAACTTCTGATCAGATCCTTGCACTTCTCACAACAAAAGCCAGGGCCTCAGCTGGAAACAGGATGCACTCAAGCCCCCATTACATGATGAATTTTTCTTTCTACTCTAACAGAACAAAAAAGTAAAGCAAAAAGTCTGTCAGCCCAATTCTAGCCACCGTAAACAAATTGTTTCTCTTAAAAAGATTTTTTACATGATGAACAGCGAGAAATGTGAAAAAAGGAAAAGTAACAAAGAGTGAGAGATTAAGACTCTGATAAGGTACATAGGTAGATGCTCACCTGGCTTCTTGAGACTTAAGCAGATGCACAAGTGCCGTCATGAACAGGATTGCCTCTTTGAAATGGGGCCTTGGAAAAGAGGAAAGTGGAGAGAGAGCAAAGAAAACATGTGAGTCTTTTAAACCATCTGAAAAGAAATAAGAGGCAAAGAAGAAAAATGACTGAAAGAAACAAAGGAAATAGAGAACAAATAAACTGTGCTCGAGATGTTACAAAAGAAAAGCAAGGTCACGGTAGCGTGGGGAGAGATGCAAGGACAACATCAAGCTATATGGGGGAGCTGCTGGAAACCAAAACACAGATGAGACAGAGCATCCTGGCAGAAAACAGGAGCCTTCACACTCTGCAAAACAGCATGTTCCTGCCCTGTCTCCTGTGCTCCCAGCACTGAGGGACTAGTGCCAATTCCCAGCAGCTTTGCAGGAAAGAGGGACTCAAAATCTTTATGCAAAATGCCTTTGGACCCTGCAGAATTTACAACAAGACAAAATTCTCTCTTGTCCCTAGACTGTTAAATTATTTTTTTTTTCTGGATGGAGGTTGGTGGTAGTGTTTTGATAACAAAGCTTGTTGATACAGGTACAAAGGAGGCTCTTGGAGGTCAACCGCCACCCTTGGAAATGGAGCAACTAGTTTAACAGACTCACAATGTTGTTTTGGGGGTTTGACCTTAAACAATGTGTGAAGCTTGCAGGTTAAAAGAAAAACAGGGTTATAAATGTGAAATGAAACAAGTTTTTCAGAATTCTATTTAAAACGCAAACATAAAAAGGAAACAGAAAATAATCACATATGAACAGAAAAAATAAAATTGAAAAGCTGGTATTAAAACTACAAGGGGGAAAGTATTCAGAGCATATATATCGCCTGTCACTCAGTATTTTTTATGTTTCAGCCAAGTAAGGAAAGGATCAGCCAGTCCAACCTGACTGGAAAGGCTATTTTCCTGTGTTAAACCTCAGACTTTGTTTTATTTTCAGCGCTGTTGATGGAATGAGATGAAAAGATTAAGTTTCACTTACATTGCACTAAAGATATGTGGACAGAATTTATCTCCAGATCCGAGCTCAGGCCCAGGTCTGGAGGTACAGTGGTGCTGGACACAGTGACTTTGGTGGCCGCCACCACAAGTGCTGGCAGTGTGCTCAGCACCTCTCAGCATTTGGCCTTATGCATGGAGGTTTGAAAATAACTTGGCTGGATGGTTCTCTCCCACAGATAGATGGAGTTTCACGGAAAAACATTGTCACATGCTGTGTGACATTACACAAATAAAACCCCATGTTCTGTTATCCTGGGGTTTTAAACTTTTTTACAGTGAGACAAACACCACATCCTTAAAATATAAATACCTAAGTGATACAGAGAAAACCAACATGGGAGAAAATGGATATTTGTAAGGAGTGCTTGAAAACAAGATTTTCTGACCTGAGATCTGAATATACTTTTTTTCTTTTTAAAATGGGGACAAAATGTCAGCATTTTCCTATTTTTTTCCCTTCAACTGCAATTTTGAAAACTTCTCAATCCAATGTTGACCCAATAGAGTAATTTTTGATCAATGTTTTCAAAGCACATTTCAAAAAATGAAAAGTCATTGCAAAGTAAAACTTCAAATTTCTGATTTGTATAAACATCTTCAAAATTTCTTATTAGAAAGAACAACATTTCATCATAACTGACATGGCACCAAATTTTGCAGAGTCAAAAAGGAAAGCTTTTCTTAAAGAAAAAATTTCAGTTGTCTGTAATAATCACTGTAAATTTGACATAACAAGAAGCACACTGAACATCTGACCACAAGACCTAGTCACCGTGGGAACAACACAGGGCATTCATTGGGATTTCCTCTCTGGAAAGGAAGTGTATCTTGCTAAAAGACAACTCAGGATTATCGTCTTCACCTCACTGTGAGGTGAGGTGAGGTGAGGAGGCTTACCCAAGCACATGGAGAAACTCAAAGCTGAAAGCGAGTTAGATCGCTCTTGTTGGTGATTGATAATCATGCATTCGGACCATGGTTTTCCTTATGGGGAGCAGTGCAGAAGACAAAAAGTCAGTGGTCCATACAGTTTTGAAGGAACCTGAAAGTCTCACTACAGTGACAGCATTTCCTTGAGGGGAATATTGCATGAAACTGACAACATATCCTTGTATGATGGAGATGAAATCCCTGTGCAGGAAACTTTTGCAGGTGGCAATTCATGAATGTTAAGTGGAGGAATTTGCCTTAGGATCCTGAGCTGAAAGGAGGGACAGAAAGGTGGGTAGGAGTAATTGCTGACTTGTATTTAGTTTTTTTCCCAGTGTTGTCAAAAATTTACTTACATATCACCATCCTATTTGTTAAAAAAGCTGTAAGTACTGTCTGGTTCTTCCTCTTGATTCCTTTTCAAACCTGGAGATGTATTTCACCTCTGTGTCCTCCCAGCCCTACTCCATAGTCTTCTGTTTATATGACAATGGTGGAACACCGCTTTTTTCACAAGGTAGAAGCCAGATTTCTTTTCCATTCATCCATTATAGAGTGAGAATAAGAAAATGAATACTCTCATATCCATTATATATATCAAGAGGCTGAATATACTTTTTTATTCTAAGAGCTAGAGATGACTGCATAGCTCATGAATTACAAAGCAATTTTGAGAAACAACAGCAGCAGAAACAGTTTGGCACAATGTACCACGCAAATGCAGTATCCAGAGATTGAAGAGTGAAGGGAATTTCTATCTATTTATCTATTCATCTCATTACTGTGAGGCTTTTACTTCCAATGTGGGAAAATAAAATCTTCTTTTACATGCTATTCTTTCCATGCATACTCAACTTAAATGCTGTTGATTTATGAAGCTTCTATCAGTGGCATAAAGTATAACTATGTCACAGAAATTGGAGAGGTATGTTCAGAAAAATATGCTGGAATACCTGCATCTGTGAATTAAGATGCATAGTATAAAAATAATAAATGTATCGTTACTATAAATTAAAGCTGTAAAGGTTTTTTTTTCTTACTTGTTGGCAAAGGGAGCGATCTCTCCAGTGTCAGGATTGAACCGCAGGGCACTAATAAAACATGACACAAATAACAAATAAATTTCTTCTGTATTGAATAGTTTTAGATTTATTGAAGTCTCTTATACCAAGATCTATTGGGAATTGTATAATCTAACATATAAAATTTATGGCTAGGAGATAAAATGTGGATAAAATAACCATTACCTTACAATATTATTTCAACTCTTGCATCTAATTTGAATATTGTTTAATACAAAACATGCAGCTTTGGTGGAAAAAGGCATTTATACTGAGTGAAAGTCATGACAGTACTCTGAATTATGAAAAGAAGAGAGAGTGCATTAAATTTTCCTGGCATTTTACAAGTACATAGATTTACATCTAAACTAGTGACCGACTATCTTTAAGTTACAGGGGGTTTCAGCCATTTGTACACATGTATTTTTTTTCCAGTACTCAACAGATTTCTACCCTTTTTAGCAAAGAGTTTAGGTATCCTACCTTGGCTAATTTAAACTGTACAGGGCAGATCCTCAGCTGGAGACGCAGCACAGAGGTGTGCTGATTTATGCCATCTTAAAATCTGGCCAAGTTCAGCTCTGGTAATAAATTCCAAATAACCTGACTGCATAGGTACCAGTGTAAGTGAGTACAGCCTGTAGCTCTGATTCTGTTTTCATTCATGGTAGTGTCAGTTCAGAGACAAAGCAATGACTTCCATGTTGGTTTGAATGTAAGCCAGCAGGAGAAAAAGCAACTGGTTCTTTGGACCTAATTTTACCTCTGTTTGATTCTCTGGTGATCAAAATGCACTGACATAGAAGTGCTATCACTCCCTATTTAAACAACTACACATAGAAACAGAAATGACATCACACTTTATTTTACTTCTGTTCCATTTTGCAGAACTTGACAGGGTAGATCATGTCTTCAAAAATTTATTATCCCTTTGTTCAATAAGAAAAACTTTTTTTTTTTGAGAAGTTTCCCATATGGAAACATTGGATATGGATATAGAACATTGCTATCAGCAAACCTAAGCCTTTTGCTCAGAAAGTTATTCAGGAAAACCTTAGATAGAAAAGAACTATCTGGCCTGCAAATTTGAAGCACCTTTCTCTATTTTCTGATTTTCAACTACTCTCATTGAAAGAGGTCCTGAAAAACACTGTCACTCATGGAAGAAGCCAACCTGCTTTTCCTCTGCAACATATAAACTCTTTGGAAAGAATACCAATATTAAGGTAAGGCATCTGGAATTCCAAGTCTTACCTGAAAGCCCATCAGGGTTACATATATGTAGTGATGGGGCAACCTCCTTCCATGCTATTAGACTACCATTCAATTACAGTGTTCAGTGTTGATTTCCAGAAGGTGAGAAGCAAACAGAGGAAATGGCCTCAAGTTGCACCAGGGGAAGTTTAGGCTAGATATTAGGAAAAGTTCTTCACTGAAATGGTTACCAAGCATTGGAACAGGGTGGCTGGGGAAGTGATTAAGTCATCATCCCTCAAGGTTTTTAAAAGATGTGTTGACACGGTGCTTAGGGATGTGGTTTAGTGGTGGACTTTGTACGTTTACAGTTGGACTTGTTGGTCTTTTCCAACCTAAATGATTCTATGTTTCTACTCTGACCAGATGGGCTAACAATATTAAATAGCTGTTTACCTAGATATTTACTTATCAGAAAGTTGACACCTACTCTAGATTATTTAACAAAGAACTACCAGCAGCTGTCAGAGGTAATGGTGTGTGTAGTGTTTACCTTGAAGCCACATGCAGTCATTGACCTTGAGGTGAAATGCCCGGTAACCGTAACCTCTTCCTAGTCTTCTGAGCCCTTCCAGTCATAGAGTTTAGGTAAGTATCTTGCTGAGTTTCTTCACACAAACTGCTCCAAAGATCTAATGCTTTCTTTAACAGTTGTTACCGCTCTAGCCCTTCTCCTCTGGTGGGCTTAGGGAGCCTGCTGTTCTGAGGGATATGAATAAGTATAAAATCTCCCTTCTGCTCTTATGTTGATGCACATAATTTTAGTTTGTGAGTTCATGTGTTGCTCAGCAGAGACACGATCTTACTGTTATTGAAACAATGGAGTGAGGTGGACCTCTTGTTTTTAACCCCAAGAAGAAAGCATGGAATTCAGGTTATTCTAGTCCAGGCATGTACAACAAACCATCCCCAAAGTCATGTGTTCTGGTGAGGTCAGAGGTACACAGACCATTTGTCACAAAGGTTGCCCTTTAGGGTTTTGATAATGATCTAGTGCAATATTGTAGTGCTCAGCCTTCTGCAAAAGATAGCTATTTATCTTTATAATATTTTGGTGCCTGCTTTTATCTGTTTGATATCTGACTGCTCCATGTGCAGGACACTACAAGGACAATTTGACAAATAACCTACCCCAAAACACACCCTCCTTTTTTGGTGAAATGGCTTTCCCAAAGCATTCCCTATGAATGGGCCTAAATAGTTGCAAATCACACGTCAGGAATAAGCTTTTGTACCTCAAGGGCAGTAATTTGGGCTGGGACACAGGAGAAACTGTAATGGTTAATGTAAGCTAATGATTTGGGTAACTTGGGTGCCTTCTGTCATTCTGATATTGCATTTTCCTGTCTCTATTTTGTTTTACCTTTTCATTTATCTGTGTATAAAGTGGGTTTGGTACTTATACTTACTTGCCAAAAGGAGTGGTGTTTGGACGAATAAATACTGACTTTCGAACTCCCTGGATGAAAGAAACTACATAAGTGCATATTATCCTCTTGTCTATCGTCTCTGAAGTCTAACCTGCTTTGATGTGATCTATGTCGCTTGTAGTGTGTATTATAGGAGGGGTTCACAGAGCAATGAATATAAGTAAAGTTCTGAGTAACACAAAGTAACTCATGAACCCGTGAGTTCAAACACAGGATGGAAATTATTTTTTTAGGCATAATTCCAGGATTTGGCTAAAGTATCTTTAGTTTTTTAAATTACATGCTCTCCATTTTCAGATACAAGCTATCTTTCGTATCCTTCTTGACTCATTAGAGGCCAGATCCTCAGGCTGGTATAAATCATCAATGCTTTACTGATACTGATATAGCCATTCTGATTTGTACTTAGCTGAGCATCTACTCCAGTGAGGTGTATTCAACAAATGTAGCAAGGGGTAGTAGTTAATAAAAGTATATGTGAATGAAAACTGACAAATACGAAAGCTTAAATTTATGGTCTTATAAGGTAACCATATAGCTTAAGTAAACAATCTCTAGATTTGTACTAACATTCACTTTTAACCTTTGCACTAAGAAAGCCTTAAGAAACTACTAGCAATTCCTTATAAATATGTTAATATAAATATTGATATAGCTATTGTTCTGATGTAAGCCTGAGAAGGGCTGGGAATTAATGTAGACTGAGAATATAATTCCTATATTTTTTAACCTCTGCAGTGACACAATTTGAGTCAGTCAAGGAAGAAGGTGAGCAGGTTTGTTCACACATAGCTATCTGGATTCCCTTGGTACACTGTCTATTCAAATAACACTGGAGCACCACATTGCTATGGGTTCTCGTCTGTAGGAATAATCCTGATTTCTGTTGAAGGCTTTCTCTTAGGAGAAAATGAAAGAAAACCTTCAATTTTTCTAGTCCTACAATGAAATGTTAATGTCAATGGAGTTTACAGCAGGGGAAAAGGAAAGGAGAAAGAGAGAGGAAAGTGAGAGGGACCTAAAATTGAGAAAATGTAAAGGATTCAAGGTGAGAAGGATGGATGTCAGAAAGTAGTTTTTCAGTTCCTTCTCTCCTGGAAAGTTCACTGGCTTGGAAGAACTGAGAAACCTGCAAACCGAGCTATCACAGGCAATGAGCAGGATGTTTTTCTTTTTAAACATCTCCAAAATCTTGATTCAATCTCCCCAAACTCCTTTATGAGAACAAATTATTCCTACAGACAACACGCTCCATACACCTTTCTACAAGGTCAATACTACATGTGTGAATGCAGGAAGAGGAGGAGAATAGCACCTGGAACCACAAGGCCAAACCCAACTGAGCTGGGTGTTCCTTCTCACCCCTGGTTACCAAGTGGTAGCTGATTCACTAGAACATTTCTGCCCAGTGCTCTGTCTTTTTTAATTATTTTTCAAAAAAGGTTCTCAAGAGCCTTCCCTTGAAGGAAATCATGAGCAGGCAAAATATGCCTACAGATTCTGGCATCTTCCTTATTTACTGCTCTTCACCTACCTTCTTTCCACCTTCATTTTAAACAAGAGGGACTTGCCCTTCATACGTTTTAACTCAATAGTGAAATCATAACTGGATTCAATGGAACAAATGTTTTTAATCATAACAGAATACTGATGATACTTACTATTTTATTAAACTGATTTATTTCTTCCACCCCATGAAGCATCCCTTTGCCCCCTTTCTTATCGCACGGAATGACTAATTTAATCTGTTTCACCTGTAAAGAAACACAATCTTAAACACGTAAATTCTTTCCCTTGGTGATAACCCTGACTTTTGAGACTGTTTTTTTTTCACTGCCAGAACATTTTTATGCCAATGGAATTCCTCTGCATTATCATTACGTTTAACCTTAGCTTGTACAAAAACACTGCAGCATCTCCTTCCAAAATCTTTTAAGCAAAATAACACTCAGCCAATAATAAGAACAATTCTTTTTTTTTTTTTCCAAAGCAGTTCACAAGGGGAGAAAGGGTAATTTTCCAGCACAATCTCAATCTCAATTCTGATTACCATAAGGGGCATTTGAAGTGTTCAGGCCTTTGGTTATAATGCATGTTCTATTGACTGCACTTTGGTGCACTCTGAAATACCAAGTTTCTGAAATAAGTGAAAAAAAGAGCAAAAGTTTATTTCTGTAAAAGTAATCCAGATTAAAAGTAAAGGAGTCTGAAGTCTAGACAATACTCATTCCACCTTCACTGATACCAGTTCCCTGGATGTGTATGTGGAGCCTGGTTGGATTGCAACAGGTAACAGACAGGAGGCTGTTCTTCAAGAAGCATCATTTTGTGAGTGCGTTGTTCATATACCTCTCTATTTCTGGCCATTTTTAGGGACAGGATCCAGCTAGGCTATCAGGACCTTCAGTTAATTTTGTATATTCTTAAGAGCCATCCCACCACAAAAAAATAGCAGCAATACAAATAGCCTTAAACCCTTGTGCAGGGAACTGCGAGCGTTTGGTACTTCCAAAAATCAGACCATTTGTTCAGCTATCAGTAAAGACCAATGAAATAGTTAAAGTCTGAACATGTAAGACCCTGTCTGTGCCACATTACTCCGTTATCTTCTGCAATGCCATTAGAAGGATGCAGTTAAAGGCCCAAAGATTTTTTATTTAAAAAAAGCGATTGTACTTGATGGTCATATTTTGAATCTCTGCTAGCTAGCAGTGTTCTCAGAAAAGCAAATAATAGTGTTAACCATTTTGGTTAATATTAGGGCAAAGAGAGACTCCTGATATGCCATTTAAGTTAAATGCACTCTCCTTCTGTTCAACTTGTCTGATACTTTAATGTTAAGCCAAGAACTTATCTAAGTAAAAAGATTAAACATATCTCTGAGGAATGCACAACATCATTACAGTTGAATCATGAGGTTAAAGTGTTGCACTGAGGTTGCAAAATATCAGATACAGAAAAGATTGAAAGGATAATTCCTTACTCATTTAGCATAGTTGCCCTATTCCACCTGCTAATGAAATCGCTATGTAGAGTGCATTGGAAAGGTGCTCTGCATGTTAGATGCTTAGTATAAGTTACATTGCATTCTGCTATGGAAAGTGATGGCTTATTCTAATCATTCTTTAGGCCAGTTTTTCACTAGGGATCAGAGGAATGTAATTCAAACATAAAGAGTGTTGCCAATAATTTATTCTTAAAGAGTCCTATAAAGATGTGTGGCCAGTACTGTGGCCTCTTTCAGGAAAAATAATGGTCAGACATTTTGCATGAAATTATCATTTCATTAATGTACCAATCGTTCCAAATGCTTTCAGACTTAAGTATGAATTAAACAGTACCACATTCATCTTAGAGCTGTAGATACAAGCCTCGTCACCTACCATAGCATTACATTTTATTTGCCTCTGGAAACAGATGTGTAATTATATATTTGAGCATTAAAAGCCCAATGAAGAAAAGCACTTCATCACATGCTTAAGCAATTTAGTGTGGCAGTGTCTAGGGTGGGCACTGTCTTCACTGGTGGGCACTTCAAAAGCAAGCAGACCAATTTTAAAACAATTAAGAAGGCACTGAAAGTGAGACTTCATCAAAGAGTAAACTAAACTGTTAGTGGATAATATTAGGTATAATATAGATATTTTTCCAGCCTTTCCTAGCAAGTTTGCATCCATAAGCTAAACATAATATTCCTTTAAGGCAATGCATTCTACAGATGGGAAATACATTGCCTTAAAATTCAGGATGGTATTTTTCAGTCAGACAATAAATTCAAGGATTTCACCACATATTGCATTATGTGAGTTTTATATGACAATACTTATGTCTTAAGCTGCCAGAGGCATCCAAAGGTGGGTTTTTAACCAATAGTCAGACCAAAGGTGTAATGGAAATAGATCACCAAAATAATCTAATTTAAACATTAACTACGTGTCTTAAGTGCTGTCCAAATGAAATTCCCATGAGCACTTGGCCATGACTTTTGATTCTCTTAGAAGGTGATGAAGATTTCAGTGAAACAGTAGATAGCTGTCTCAGGAAACTGTATGTAGGTCCATGTAAAAACTATATTTCCCATGAAGGCCAAACTTCTCATCACATCATGCAGCTCTGCTGTCATTTCTAGGCATATCTGCCTTAAACAGGCTCTGAGCACAGCCAAGGGGGACAGGGCCCTAAACTCTACACCCGTATCTGCCAGGGCTTACTCTTGTAACACTAATACCTGAAAAACAAGTAGATCCCTAGACAGGAAGACTAATGAGTCTCATTTCCTGTAAATTTATGGCTCATGGCTAATTGGATTTGACTGTTGGGAAGACGAAAGAGACACCTGAAGTTTCCCTTTCAGCTGAAGCTTCTCTATATACTTCATAAGTACATGGATTTTTGAAAGAGTTCAACTCCTCCTGCATCCTCTTCCTCACTTGTCAAAGGCGTTTTTTCCTGTGCTCACACACCTATTTCATACAATTATTTAGAACTGCTGTTCCTACATAACAAACTTGTAATTGGACAGTAAGTCAGAATATCTTAGTTTGAGTACAGATGATGCAAGAACAGAAGTCTTGCTTCTATAAAAAAAAAAAAAAATCAGCTTCCAGAGGGCAGCCTAGGTCTACAGAGCAAACTCACTGTCCCATCCCAGAAGCAAGGAGTCAGGAACTCAGAAAAAAATGCAAGTGAAGACTGAGCAAATAGTACTAGCATCATGACAAGGGGTAAGAACTGTGACCCAAATTTGCAGCATGCAGCAAAACTGAAGAGACTGAGGCAGAGATTTCTGCTTGAAAATTTGACAATTTCTCAACATCCACAAACAACAGTCTTCAAAAACACTTGGGCTCAGCTACGGTGGATATGCAGAAAGCAATGGAGGGGAAGATCTTCCTTGCCCTTTTTCTTCTTTAGGTCTCCAAAACTTACTCAATTCATCTCCCGAGCCATCTCGACCTCCCCACTCCACCCTCAGTGAATTATTTACCCTTCTCACATCTTAGGTTTCTCTTACACAAACACAAACACCTGCAGCTATCCTGATGGGTACTAGAAACATTCAGGGTGTGTTATTAGCTGTATTTTATCGGTGATAAAACTAAGATTGAGAGAATTTAAGAGACTTGGTCTAACAGGAATCATGGTCCAATGGCTACATATAAGCCTTACAAGACAGCACACACCAAAATACAAGAGTTTGTGTAACTGGGTTATAGAAAAGCTACAGCAACTTCTGTTGGTAGGGCTGTCACTTGCCAGGATTAGACTAAAAGGTTAGTCTAATCCTGAAATGACCTCCCTACTTAAATTCCTTTAGCAACCCCTATTTACTGTGATCTGGAAAGTTGAACACAATGTACTGCTAGCTATCAGAATACTTTGGGAGTGTGTCTTAAGCTTTGAGACTGCTGAAAACCTTCTAAGGCCTTTTATGTGTGTAGATGGGTGAGGAAAGAGGCAGCAGAGAGAGAGAGAAGGGAGAGGAAGAACATGAGATCCTTCAAAAAATGTCTTTGACTTGAGATTTCAGAGTACAGAGAGAGAGAAAAGGTTTGGAGATTTCTGGGGATTTTTTCCAGGGGAATCAAACAGATACCTTCAGTCATTTTTAAGGATGAAAACTACTGCCCCAAAAATATCTATGAAAACGAACAAATGAATAAATGCGAGCAAAAAATCCTAAGCCAGCAAAACTCCTGAAACATCAGTTTAATATGCTCTACACACAAAATATTTATATGCATTCAGCATTAGATGAAGGTTCACAGTGTTTGTCTTATGTAACCACAAGGTTGCATTAACAAGTCTGAAGGTGACAAAAGCATGAATGAATGTGGTAAGCTCTTTAGGGATGAAAGAAACAAGGCCAAGAAACACCTAAAAAAAATAACTTTCATTTATTTTGTGTTTCAGGCACCCAAGGCAGTGGACTACCTAATTGTTTTTTGCAATGCTGGGTTTGCATTACTGAAAACCTTTATGGCCTTATATTAAATTCTACAAGAGACTCGGGGATTTGCCTTTTTGCATTTTGTACCCATAATTCAAGAGGCAGAGAAAGAATTATTTAACAGAGAAAATGAAAATATTATTTTATTAGGACTAGAGCTACAAGTGAACAAGGGAAACAAAACAACTAAAGTAGGAAATATGGAGATTTTGGTAGAAAATAAAACACATCAAACATGATAAAAGTCACAGCAATTTAATGTGGATCCACTTAGTTGCTTAATAACTTAAAAATGTGTGTGTATAAACATACACAAACCTGAGAGGTACAAGTGTATATAAACACATTGTTTTAGAGACATCTGTACAGGCTTCTTTGCTGATTATTATTATTATTGTTTTTAATATTGTTGGGTTTGCTGTTGTTGTTGTTTTTAGCATTATTGGATTTTGAGAGAGAAACCTGCCCAATATACTTCCCTGTTTATGTTCTTCGCGATGATTTAAAACAAAGAACTTAGCTAAGTGAACACATTAATTCATGGCAATCACAGTTACCAAGTGTTTGGTAAACAGATCTAGAGTACAGAGTACCCATACTGCCCATTCCTGAGGCTAATCTCCCCTCCATTGCAGTCAGCCAGGTCACATATTCTGATTCTTGACCCTTACTGAGATCTCCTGTATGTTCATTCAATCCTGGATTTCCAGTAGTCTATTTCCTGCATTGGATAGAAATCTGATTCCACACCTGAACCATGATTTGCAGCCAAATTATGCCACTTCTATCTATGTTGTCTTTTTGCTTTTGTGATTTGTACTTTCCTTCATGATTATCAAGAGCAATGAAATCTTTCTTAGACTTCATTCTGCTAGGCTAAGCCAACCAAGCCTTTTCATCCTCCTTGTAAGACAACTTTTCAGCCTTTCAGTGAACTAAACACTTTTCTTATTCCTTTTATAATGTCCCAGTTTCAGTTAATTTTTTTGAATAAGATATTTACTACATGAAAGGCATTGCTCTGTTACAAGATATTCCCTGCTTTCACCACAAAAACTCTCCCAAGACATCTCTGCATCACACCTGCCTTCCTCATGGTTGAAAATTACTAGTTTTCATCTTCATCTGTGTATTAATCACTACATGCAGCTCTTTCTCTTATTTCCAAGTACCAATACCAGAATGACAGCAGGTACATATATACAACCCAAATACCCCTTAACATCACTTACTACAGTTTATAATCTCAGCTTATGATACTCTGATACAGTAAATAATAGACAAAACTAATCTCTACTATTCAGACTTATGATATCAAATATTCAACCCATACTACTCATGTGTTATAAGAAGGAGTGCTATTGAGCAGCTTTGGATACCAAATTGGTCTCCAATTAGCATTTTTTTCTTGTATTTTTTTCACATCAGGGACCAGCAGGAAACCCATGAATGGCAGCTAAGCAATGAGAGAAATAAAAGCACTTGAAAGCAAAAATCTTCAAGTCAATAATAATTCAGTTTCTATTATAAGGGAAAACATAAGTGTTGTATAAATGAGCCTTATGGTTTTGTATGCAAATCCATAAATATATAGTTCTTCAGACAGAAACCAAAACTGAGTCACTGCAACAGATATAATTAGAGGATATGTCTCAAAACACTTCCTCCCTCCCTCCTCGACAAAATTTTTCTTCTCTCCCATACATGCATCATTCCTGTCACACCAGAAAACTTTCAGTGGAGCAAATCTGAATCCTTAGAGTTACAACTAGGAAATAAGCAAAAGAGAGACTGGAAGACGCCTTTGCAATGTTATTCATACTAATTCCTTATGTAGCTACAAGCTAGAGCGGGAAAAATTCAAGGTGTAGTTATCAAGTTGGAAATTGAAAGCACCCTGGAAGAGCTTGTAAAAGGAGAAAGTAGAAATCAAAGGATCCCCAAGATGTAACCTAATACAATACGTAAGAACATTATATATTTATGTATGAATACAGATCAGCTTCCTTTTCATTCAAAATTGGAATATGTCTTTAAAATGGAAAAAAACCCAACAACCACCATCAGAATGCTAACGTTCAGTAATGAACACTGGATGTTAAAGAGAAAAAATGATACCTAAAGCATGCAAAGATTCTAAGGCATACATACCTTGCTCTAAAGCCCACTAAAGCTGCTATGGGGATACTCTATATCAACCTGGAAGGACTTTGGATTAGTCCCAGTTTATACTAAAGCAAAGTCAGAATTGCAGAAAATATCAGGAGTTCAGGCATTTATGTTTTTCAAAAAATGCTACCTAAGAAGGGTATTCAGATGCTAAAGATGCAGAAAATTCCATTCTGTGGTCATCCTCTTTCAAAAGGCACTTAAGACCTTTACCCCTTTTTTGGTAAGAGTTGGAAAATATATTTTCACCCACAACAAAACGATCAGTGTCTGTCCCCACTGGTCAAAACCAGGACTGAAGTTCTGGGGAGGTGATTGATCTTTCTTCCCCTGCTACAGTTCATCAGATGAGTAATTCTCACTACTACAAGTCAAAGACAAAAGATGTTATTTAAACACAGGTAGAAAGGATGAAAGCTCCAGAACATGTAGGAAGGTCCATGGCCTCCTCATGTATTTCAAGGTGTTCAGTGGACTGCCACTGAGCTCTTGCCACCTAAAAAGAGCTCACCAGCTTTCAGGTTTTATGGTTTTTGGTTTTTTGTTTGTTTGTTTGTTTTTATTTCCCCCCTCCATTTCAAGCAAAATGTCTCTATAGCAACTGGTTTGCATCCTGATGCATCTGAAGGATGGGGACAAAAGAGACACAGTTTATTTCACGACATTTCAATCCAAATGAATAGCCATGTTCATCCTTCAAACTACACTTTACCTAGGAACACACTGCAAATAAGCACAAGCTTTTAGCCCAAGTTTCTCAGAGGTAAAGCATTATTTTTTTTTGCATGTGCAGAAGTCCACTAAGGCTTTTACTATTCATTGCCCACAATGAGAAAAAAAGATAGTGAACAACAACTTTGAAAAAAATATACAGTAACAATGAATCAGGCATTTGAAATACTTAATTCAAAAATATTTTGTGTCTAGTTTGTAATGAGAAAATATTCAGACAAAAGATTTTTCAAAAAACACTGTTCTCAAAATGCTGACATTTTGCTCTCACCTTGGCAATGTTTACTTTTCAGCTGCAGCTCTGAAAATTAGCAAGTACATGCCTTTTGCCTTTTAGGCTAATTTAATTAGAAGTGATACTAGATTCTATTATAGCTCCTTAAAACACTGTTCTAAGAAACAGCCTGGGGAACCACTCCACAGATGCTTTAGAACAATGCATAATTCTGTTTAACTTCCCAAGCAGTGAACAATGCTGGTTTATCATAACTACTTGGAAGGTTGCCATGCCACAACCTAACACTTCCTTTCTTTATTATTGTAATTTTTTACTTCTTAAACTCGGAGGATGGATACCCAATGGACTGGGGAGAATATTTTATGTGATTCTGACACCTTTGAGAAAACTAAACTTCAGTGTTTGCTTGTCACTCATCGAACATGGAAAAGCTCGGGAAATAGATACACACTCCAATAACTGTGCAGTGCCTTTGGATGTAAGCATCTGTGATATATATCTATATAACCGTTACTGGGAAGGTGCTCTGAACAGAGAAAGAATGATATGTGCAGCTGAAACAGCATGTGTTGTGGATCTGCAAGAGTATATGCTGTCTCCAAAAACACACATACCATTTTGTTGAGTTCAACATTTATAATCATATACTTCAGAAGTAGTTCAGCTTGCATATAATGTGTAGAGTTTATCTACAGAGGTAATTTAAAATGAGCATAAACTTCAGGATAAACAGTTACAGGTCAATTTTTATAATAAAGCAGATTTCTAGGGTCTGAAATGTTTATTTGCATATCAAAGGTTACAGGGAAAAAAAAAAAAAAAGAAGCAGTTGCTTTAGCTGAAATTAGTGATAAACTACCTTGTGATCTTAATTTCCTGAAAATACAATCCATGAGTCATAATATTCATATAAATTTGTTTTCATTCTGTTGAGCAGCACTGCATGTATTTAACTCCTAAAGGGAAAAAATACCTACATTCTTTGAAAGTAGGGGATTGTAGGGACATCTCAGCAATGTCAAGAATGATTTTCATTGCCAGGCTGGCCAGCATCACATTTGACCCACAGGCCTAGAAGATTTTACTTGACCACAAACAAAAGAGAATGAATTGAATGGGAACCTGTGTGAACAGGAAAATGTCCCAACACAACTCTTTGCCTGGCTTAGAAAACTGTGGGTACTCAGACCCCCTCAGGACTGTATTTTCAAGAACACTATGGATATTCATGGCTAAGTCCAACTAGCATTTGAATAATTTGTCCTCTAGATGACAAGAACCTTCACACTAAGAGACATAAGACTAAAATGGATGAAAAGATTTCTGCTTTTGGTATACTGGAACATCTGCAGTTTAAAGAATTATTTTTTTTATGGGCACCTGACTCATATATATTTGAGTATCAAAAGGATTTGGATTTTTGGGGGGGGTGTTTATTTGTTTTTTACTAGTTTTACAATAATATCAATTATGACACAACAGATAACACTGTAGATTTAGAAAGACTCAGAAAGAATTAGGTTCCTTTTGGTTTTTGTTTGGTTTTGTTTTTTTTTTTTCTCTTACATATTAATTTATCTCTATGACTAATCCAATCTCCTGGAGATTCAGACTGGGGTACTTCCATCCATTTCAACTGGGTTTAACCCCAGACAGCAGCTAGGACCATGCAGCTGCTTGCACAGTTCTTCTCCTTCCCCCCAGAAATGCAGGGAGAAGAGGGAGAAAAGAAGGAGAAAGGGAAACAAAAAAATTGTGTGGGTTGAGATAAAGATGGTTTAATAGCATGATAACAGAAAAGGGAAATAACACAAGTCACTCTCACCACCTGGTGAATTGGTACCTTCTTGAGCAGTGATCATGGATTCCCACCCCTTGGCCAAGCCCCATGTACATACTGAGCATGACATCTATGGTATGGAATATTTAATTGCTCTGTCTATACTCCTTCTCAACTTCAATGAGAAGCTGAAAAGAGTCCTTGAACAATACAAACATTTCTTACCAGCAACTAAAATAATATGCATTGTTGACATTCCTTTCACAGTAATCTCTAGAAAGAAAATTAACTTCTTCCTGGCTGAAAGCAGCACATAAAGTGAAAAAAAAAAAAAAAAAAAAAAAAGAACTTCTCAAAGGTGATGTCGCTGATGATGAAAACTCTTTTACCTTTTAAAAATAATAGCCCAATAGCCACAAAATCTTGTGATCTCCACTAATCTTTACTCAGTCAAAATTTCTACTAAAGCCAAGAGGAGTTTTCCTTGATAAAAGACAAAAAGCTCTTTCCCAGAACTACAGTATTTTACAAAAATATCTTAAAATTATGCATTTGTAATAGGTCATCTAGAGACATTTCTGGAATGGTTAAACTAGTTATCTATAACAGTATTGCAGCTGATATTTGTTCAATTGTAGACATGAATCAGGTTAAAATTATCCTCAAATTCTGGAATTAATATTTAGGTTAGTAATTAATTAAGCTAAATTACTTTAATTAATTCATTAAATGAAATGGATTTAGTTCAACATTAGAAGAATCAAAAGAATGGAATCTTCAGCAAGTAGGGCTTATTTGCTCTTCAGAGTTTCCATTGTCTTTTTCTGTGTTTTTAAATCGCTGCATAGCTTGTCATGCCCGAATCTCTCCAACATGTCTATTTTGCTATTGGGATATAGCTAATAGTTACAGAAAAGGTTCAAAGGCAAGATTTTGGGGTTTTTTTTTCTCTTCACTGATTCCTGCCATGACCATCAGTAAATTCCTGAATCTCAGCCTGGGTGTTTGTTTAAAAAGGAAAAGTTACACCACCAACAATAATCCCACCTTGCAAAAGGTGCTGCAAAATTTAATTAACATTTAAACATGCACAGTGATCCTTAGGTGACACAGAGTGTAATTCAGTGGGACTGTTACACCTTGGAGTGGTGAACAATCATAAAAATAAAACTCCCCACGTAGCACACCTGACAAATTAGCCTGAGAAAAATGAAGGCATGTAGCTCACATGCCACTCAATTTCTGTAGCGTTGCTATAAAGACCTTTGTTCGGGTGTGTGTGCATTCGAACACTAAGATACATTCTGCTGCTATTCTTACTATTCACACATATTTTAATTCGACTGAGCAGGTTCCAGCAGTCAGATGGATTAATGACATGTTGCTTCATAACAACAAGTCAAGTGCTCCTCCTCATGAAAAGATAAAATAAAATAAAACACTTCACTAACAAGATGCATTAAAGAGGAAAGCAGCCCGATTCAAACCGGGATGCGGCGTAGTGCACCTGCTGCACAGCCTGCCTACCAGCTCCAGCTGCGGGCACTGAGGAGGGGTAAAGAGCTGGATGCAATGTGTTATCCTGTGGAGAACGTGCTAGGATGCAGAACAATTTCCCACAAAAGACTTTATGCAATGTCCGTGTTAACTTTTGCTTCCTAAATCACAAAAGAGGACCTTGCTGTCAAGAAAACGCAAAATTAATTCATGCATTTTTTTTAGGCCCTTCCCATGGGGCTTTTTCTTGCCTCCTCTTATCCCCCAGCACAAACTACTAGAAACAGTAAAAGCACAAACCGCATAAACACCAGTCAAAGATCTGAGCCAGCTAAGTGCCAGGAATTTTCAGGTCAAATTGGTTAACCCTGGAGATGCTCATCTCTTAGTTCAAACCTTCATCAGCTCCCCGGCTCAACCTCCAAAATGCCATTCAGCCAATCTACCATGAGTATTCTACCATATGTAGGGCATTACCATTGCATCTTTTACACCTGCCAAATCCACCCATACTTTTACTGTGGTTATCACTAGTGACATAAAACATATGGGAAATGGCTTCAGAAAACTGGTACGCACAAACAAGTAGCACAGGTGGTTGGTTTTTTCCCTAAAGCAATGCATGCAAATCCACTACAGGACTTGCTATTTCTGTTCCTCTTCTGTTTGTCTTGTAATATGGCTATTTGCACTGTTTCTGTCATAGGTTTCAATACAGGCAACTGAATGTCATGATCCTACTGAAGCTGCAGAAACTTTGATATCTCTGAGCCTGGATTTACGTACCCTGCCTCCTTTTTGTATTCGCTTATCCTGCTGATTTTAGTTCTGAGCTGACGCATCTCTAGATGTCACAGCACACTTTGTAGTGCCAATGTTGTGAATAAAGAAGTACTTGATAGCAGGTGGGGTAACTAACATGCACCCAACGCCACAAGTATCAGTTCTTTTTCCCTACTCTTGTTTCTTGCAAGGGATCACTCCGTTGGTTGTTAGCAAGCATCAGGGCTGGAATTCAACACTACAACGAGTTCTTTAATCCTAGAAATGACAAATCAAGAAGGCCTAAAATAAAAATGTCGGAAGAGTTGGAAAAGGATCTTTCTAAGCCTGTCAGACTGCTAGAGTTAACTAACATTTACTCATCTGCCTCGGAGCACTTCAGGAGGTAAAAGGTACATTTTTATTTAGTTTTTTAGTGCCAGACTTTTGAAGTTATTCTATAGGGTGCAGTCATTCCTATTTCATGCTTTAGAGACAGATTCTGGGATTCTAAACCACAAATTCAATAATCTAAGTAGTCCTCTCAAATCACGTGCCAAGTAAGAGAAAACATTTTGTGAATGCTGTATGTAATAAGCTAGAGAGACCTTTTCGTGGGGCAAGATGAAGAAATGACTGGTTCCCTACCCCCTGAACTTGCAAGCGAAGTGCAGGACAGAGACAGGCACTCGATCTGGACGCTACGCTGAGCAGTCACATCTTCAGACATTTTGTGAGGAGGAAAGGAATTTGGCACGTAGGAAGGGAGAAGCTGTTCCAGCCATGAGGGGCAGAGTGAAAAGCTGGATTGAGAGAGACAAAGAAAGCAGTCAGATGGGAAGGGTGTCAAAGGGAGGGGTGCAGAAGAACCGGGCGAGAGAGGATGGAGCAAGCTCTAGCTGTGTTCTGCTTTACGTGACCAGTCCACGGGAACGTGTTATCCAACAAACTTAACGAGGAATGACTGAGAAAAGTATCCCCTGCACAACCAATCCACGCACAGTTAGAACCTGGGACCCAGCTTCATTTAAATTATTATTTTTCCTTCGGCCCACAGATTTGTGTGCTATTGATGAAGACTTCTTTTCTTTATTATGTCATAGCAGGCCTCTGCCTAGATAATACAAGAACTGAACCTCTGACCTTTTAAGCCATGCTGTCAGGCAGGGGAACTGCAGTAATGTGAAGCAGAGCTAACATCGAACTGGTAGGGTACAATGGCCCCATTATTGAGTTTGCTTGCACTTGTCCGACACTGGGTAAAATCCCCTGAACAATGTCAAGACCTCTTAAATGTCAAGTCTTCCTGGCTCTGGGCACTTGTGCCTGAAAGCTCCTAAAAGAGCAGCAGGGTCTGGACTGCTAAGAGTGATTGCAGGCTGTTTACGGAAGAAAGTGAGCAGGGGCAAATGAAAAGAAGAAAAACATGCCTGGGAAAAGAGATTTTTGCAGCAATCTGTGAGATTTTGCCTGGTAATTAACTTAGGAATCATGCATTTGTTGCCAACAGTTGACCTGAGGCTGCCCTCTGGGTTGAGAGCTAAATTCCATATTTAATAGCTACCGTGGGAGAGGTAGAGCAGATTGAAAGTAGTGGTGTTGAGGAGTATTTATTAACAAATCACTTTTAAAGTGGAGGGCAAATAGCCAATGAAATCTGGCTCGTGAATTTAATACAGTTTTGTCAGCATATGGTACCACTCAGGGGACATGAAGGAGGCACTTTTGTTACATATGTACGTGTGACTGGCAAGGAAGCTGTAATGAGAAAACTGAAGTAAAAATAGATGTTTCTTGTAAATACATTTTAGTAGAGGAAATGAAGCAACACTGAAACTGTTCAGTGATCATACTAATTCTTGTGAATTTTGAGCTGCACCTTGCAGGATAATTGGTCTGAACACCCAGTAGCAGAAATGGGAATATACAGACAAACAAGCATGAATAGAACTTTTTTTTGTTGTCATTGAAGTCACTTGTGCAAAATATTATTAATTACAAGTCAACACTTTGGAAAAGAAAAAAATCATCTGCAAGAAAGTTATTTAATATGGATGGATTCATCACATAACCATGCTCCAAAACTCCCACAGACTTCACAGAGTGCCCACCCCCAATCTGTTCCATCTTTTTGGTTCTTCGGTCAGAATCCTCTATTTTCACAACTTAACTGAGAGTCACAGAAAACTCATAAACTACAAAAAGAGAAAAAAGAGGAAAAAGATGTCCTGTGTGAACTTGAATATGTTCCTAGAATTCCCATTCTGCCCTTGCAGATTTCAGTGGACTTTGGCTCAAGTCTGTAAACATGGGGAAGATATTAGGAACAATAGAAATTTTCAGCAAATAAGTTCTTTTGCACCAATTCTCTAGAAAAACAGAGTATTTCAAGTGTGCTAGAAGATACTTGTGCCAGGTGCTTTACTTTTGGTAATGTCAGTAACTTCTTTGCTGACAAGTCTTTAATTCTTCATTTACTACCCACCACGTGCTGTGGACACTTAGACTCATTTGACACAGTATAGAACTATTGTAACTGCAGCACACAGTCCAGTTGAGCAAGACATTTGCAGAAGTAATGCAATAATCAGGAATTATTCCACTACTTCTCATATATATCTTGTCTTGCTGGATGAACAGTCCAAAAACGTCGCATCTAAATCCATGACACATACAGGTTAAATGATATATCCCCTACAGTCCCAGTTTTCTTTGCTCCTTATATCTGCCATGAACTGGCATGGAACTAGAATGCATTCAGATTTGGGCTTTTGGTTTTGTTTTGCCTTTTTAAAATTTTTATTTTTTTTTTTTTAAATAAGAAACAGAACTCATCACATTTGAGGTAAAAATTACAACAATATGAAGTTGAATGCCACACCATTCCTTCACAGTCTGATACTTTTCAATCTTGATTCAAAGATGGAAGGTAAAGGGATAGAAATTCTTGGACCAGTGATTCTTCTATGTGCAAAGCAACCTCTGAGACCTGATTTGATAGTTATTTGCCTCCCAAAAGCAGTCAAAGGTGTGACCAGAAATTCAGGTCAACAGAAAACTAAATCAGCAAAACAGAAGCCCCCTCAATTATTGCTTAGAAAATACTTCCATTATAAGAATGTTTTAAAGTACTCAGAACATTCCTAAAGACTAAGAAAAGAAATGAAAGAAAGGTGGAGGGGGAGAGTGGAAGCATGCTATCCTTGGGCAGAATATTGTCTTTAAACAGTCCTGCACGCAACAGACACATTTTAAGAATTCTCTTTAGGTCTTTTGGAGGTTCTAAGTAATTCTTGCAAGTTCATTTGTACTCCCTTATTTATATTTTATTATTTTTTTTTGTCCTTCATAAAATTTAGAAGTAAATTCAGACTCTGATATAACTACCAGTAGCCTTTACTTTATTGTCCTTTCTCTTTGCTCTCACTCTCTGTCTCTTCATTTGTCAAATGCTACATTTGATGATCAAATATTTGAGTAGGATCACTATCCATTATTGTACAGCTTTGTGTCTGACATTCATTAAAAAAACTACAGGGTGGAAGACAGAAAGGTAATCGTTTTTGCAGAGCTCCCAGCAAATAGGCATTAATCTAGTTTGAAGATATCATTATTTAAGTTAAGATCTACTTTATGTTCTAGGCACATAAACGCAAAATGTTCTCAAAAATGTGTCTGATGGTTCTTGTAGGATGACCACCAAGAGGTCCTGAGTCTCCTAAAAAAAGCATTCGTTATTCACAAGTATTTACTGAGATTCATCACCTGTGCAGTTCTCTATGCAGAGCTAAGTTTCGAATTTCCAATTGCTCTTATTAAACACAAGCCACAACGTTCATTTCAGTTTCTTGGTTGGCCAAGTATACCCTGTGAAAGAACCAGTTTGAGCAAACCTTAACAACTGAGCATTAAAAAAAACCAAACCACCTTCCAAGAATCACTCTGCAATACAGATTCTATATGTGTTATTATAAGAATATTCCTATTTTGGAAGACAGAATACATACCACACACAAAAAGAGGCACCGATACAGTAAAAAAAAAAATTTGCTTAAAAATCACAGTAAACAGTAGCAGACTGTAGGCTTTGTGAGTAATGAGCCAGCTGTCTTTACTGCCACGGCTGCAAATTCTGCCTACCTGCTGGGCTGTGGAACGATGTTGTATCGGTCGGACATCGAGAGCCTGATGGATTGCTGGTCTGGGAGCAGAGTGGGGCTTCCCCTCCCTGCTGGGCTCTAACTGGCCCCAGAGCAGAGCTGCAAACGGGGCAGGAGGACAAGAGGCACATTTTTTCTGGAAGGAGTGTACATTGTGAGGGTTTGGGGTCTGCTCAAATCCTGTCAGAGAGGCCTTCCTGCTCACTGGAAATCTGCGCCTGAGAACTGGAAAAGCTGTGTGAGAGGGAAGCAGAGGACCCAAGGGCTGAACGTAACGCACGGCACACAGGTCTCACTCTGCCATGGATACCAGTAGCCTGAGCAACCTGACCTAGCTGAAGGTGTCTCTGTAGGGATGCTTGGATTAGATAAGGTCTCAAGGTCCCCTTCCAACCCAAACTCTTCTATGGGTTTTGTCTTTTTTTTGTAGAGTTGTGTAACTGCAACAGTTGCAGCATATGCCATAGCATGAAATCCAGCTATGCCTAAAGACTTCAGGACAAATAAAAGTAGCTGCTTCTTCCTCTCCTCTTTCTTTTTCTCTCCTCCAAAATGGCATTTTCCTTTTAATGCAACTGAAACTTGTAGCTAGGGTTTGTCAGAAAATACTTTGCTAAAGCAACCGCCTTAAATTTCAAACAAATCCTAAAACAACTACAGTCTTTGTCGAAGTTCAGAAAGAAAACATTTGTAAACTTAAAGAGAAGGTGGGGCAGGGGGAGAGCCTGAGAAAAGAGAGTGAACAAAAGTGCCTAGGTTAATAGCCGTGGTGAAAGCACTCACAAATAAGTGCAACTGTACCCCCACACCAGTCATTTCGACTTTTACAACTCTGAATAAAATATGGTCCACTGATATGATGGTTCTCTAGAGAATTCACTTCTGCTACACTTATAACGCCTGCCCAGACTACCTTTAGTATAAGTGGGCCAGGACTCCACTGCTTTTGACCTTTCCTGGCCAGAAAATATCTTCTTAGAAAGCAACTATTAAGTTGTGTGTGTTGAGTATGCGCTGACAGGAAATTTTAAATTCCCACTGGCAGACCTATATGAGTGCTAAGTGCTTGTGTGTCCCTCCAATTAGTTGGAGGAGGAAAAAAAATGTGAAAGAAAGCGTGCTATTTGAGTTCTCCAAACAATCACAACTTAACAACTCAGTTCAATGCTACAATATTTGTAATCAGTCTATACAGTGAAAACAAAACGTATTTTTTATTGAACATGTTTGAATAATGGATAAATTTAAGGAAATTGTAATCTGCTTTGCTGAGAAGAAAAGCAGGGTAAATTAATTGAATAAATTATTCATTGTAAATTATGGGCTCAAGTCTGTTACAGTGTCTTCGTATATATACATTCATTTTCTGGCATCTCTGCTGAGCTTGCTAATGAGGGTACCAATTAGTAACAATGGTGCAGTATTATTTTAACTTTACTTGTCTCTGCATTTCCTGCTTTTGTCTGGTACCAGAAGCTGATGTACTAAAAGGACAAGGATTCTTCCATTTCAAACAAAATCAGGAAATACTGGAAGTATAAAAAAATAATAGCAAACAGACAACTTGTCTGAGCTTTACAGCTTGATCCTTCAGTCCAAAGTTTGAATCCATTTCAGCAAGTGCCCATTGTCCACTCATGGAAAACACTGACCTCAGTATGCAGCAAAGCAACAATCAAATTCTCTAAGAATAAGCAGGATAGTTAAACCCTCAGTACCTACTGCCTCCCTCTATAACCAAAGTTTATTAAAAACAACCAAACTAGGCTGTGAAAACACTAAAGCACCCCCCAAAAACGACATACTGTTTTCCAGCTTATAGCCATTACACAGGTTTCACTTATTTGGCCTTCCTTGCCTAGTAGAAACAATTAAGACAACTGAAACAAAAGTGACAGTGTCTTTATAATAAGTACAATTGTCTAAGGTCTATTGTCCAAAATGAGCAACATGGTTTATGTCTGCATAACTAAGCTGTCTTTGACTTGCCAGCCCCATGTGGCCTCATCCACAGCAGTTGTTTAAAAGAGTTTCTAACCTGCAGGATTCTCTGAAACATGTCCAGAGTCTGTTTGGAATAACACTAATTGTCATGGGCCAAAACTGCCATGGAGTGTGCTAACAATTTAGCAGTGTGGGGCACTAGGAAGCACCGGTTCAAGACTATCCCTTTATCTCCTTATCTTCCTAGCCTGATCTCACTAGGACTAGCTTGGATTACCAGGCCTTATTATACCTATACAACAAGGTGACAATTAAATGACAGACACCACATGAAGGGTAAAACAGGAAACCTTCAGGCTTTACCTAGCTGCTTCTTTGCCTAAAATTGATGGGCTTGCTTTGTTACACAGTCATACCATGCATCAGTCAAGCTTGCAGGGCCCCAATCCTTTAATCGGTTGCTCTGTTTATATACTGGTTCGGAAAGGTCTACTTTGCACTCTTCCTGTTCCAAAAATGAACACTATCATTCTCTTTGGAAAACATGTAAATATAGCTTACACGATGTGACACACTGGAAAAACTGTGGATTGACAGTCTCTCTTCGAAACCCCTCATCTTGACTCTTTCAGTGAATTTATTTGAAAAACATTCATCAAAATGTCAACTCACAGTTACCATTTCCATGGCATTTTTATTTCGTTTTAAAATGAGTTGACTTTACCTGTTAAGCTAACTCATGACTGCTCTCAGTGTGATCTTCCGATTTCTCTTCATATCTGCATATTTCATCCTCAGTGTGTCCCTGATCTCACACGGAGCAGTCGTGGACAAGCAGCCAGGTGCAGCAGACAGACTGATACAGATTCTTACAGACTACAGATAAATCTCTTGCCATGTGGTGCAAAGGTTTGAGATAAGCAAATTCAACACAAACTGGTAGGATATAGCATTGCAGATATTACTTAGTCACATAATTGCTCAGTCTAAAAATTACAGAGAATCCAGGTAGTGCATTGAGTATAAGTATATGGTTGCCTTTGCTGTTTTTCACAAGCTCCCACTTCCTTGCTATATGTCCCTTTGCAGTCAGCTGGAGCAGCATCTCA
Organism: Scolopax mira; assembly: GCA_004320125.1. NCBI lineage: Eukaryota > Metazoa > Chordata > Aves > Charadriiformes > Scolopacidae > Scolopax > Scolopax mira. Next base: position 177,928 of record BJBW01010550.1, on the reverse strand, counting down.
GGAAAACTCATAATTTCTGAAGGGTGATGAAACTTTTTGTTAAGGATTAATATAGCAATGAATCAGCAGTGTAAAACCATAACAAAACTTCCTCATAAATGAAACTATGCCAGGGTTTTGATATCATTTGTCTCTTAGGCTTCTGACTTGCATCAAGGTTGGATATGATGGTCTGGAAATTCATCACTGACTATCTCTTTAGAGAGAGAATGGAGCTTGAGACGGAACAGAATACAGACTGCAATCACCTTTTCACGTAGAGATCAGCATGAAGGTTCACCTGAGCCTGACACTGATTTTAAGAGAAAAAAATCCCAATGCCGCCTGCTGAATAAGGCTGAGGATTTGGAAGAAGGCAATGCTGGTGCTGCCATCCTCTCCTGAAGGTCACTGATGTGATCACCTGGGCTCAGTATTATCTAGGGATTGCCTATGAATCTATGCTGCCTATCAAAATACTTCTGGGATTAATTGCTATACTTTTCTGTATAGTTCTGGGGAATCACACTGACAGAGGATTCTTTCAAGGGGAATCATAGGGAAAATGATCCTGAAGTTCCTTTCTGGCAACTACTCGGCTCAGACAAATGCATCCATTCGAGCTGTTGATCAGGGATGGGGAGGGATGTGTGTGTGTGCACAACAGGCCATCCCAAAGATCTACAGAGATAGATTGCTTTACTTTCTGCACTGCACAACCTGTGATTTGCTGGATCATTATTCAGCTTGGTTTCTGTTGCTATGTAAAAATTACAGAGGCCCAGTACTCCCTAGTAAAGGGTGAATGCCAGGTTGTCCTTGTTTTCTGCTTATGGTATCTCTTAGTTCCTTGCTAGATGCCCCCAGTGACAGCAGACTTGACATTGCCACAGTTTACATCACATAGACAAGCTGTTAAGATCCAAAATAAAGCTGATTCTTTCCTACATTAGTGTTGATTTTCAGTATAATTAATCCCTGCAGTTTAAATGGCATGGGACGGGATGCTGGTCCTTCTTTTTAAACTTAACAGCTACCCTTGCTGAAAAAGCATGGTCTTACTTTAGTTGCCTTTTATTTTGCAATCCAACAAATTGTGAAGGTGGTTTTCTGCATACCATTCTGCAGACACTGTGGTTCATCATTCATCCTAGAAATATTTTTCTGACGAACAGTAAACATCACACTTAACTGTATGAACAGCAAGTAATAAATAAAATAAAACAAAATTAAAAAAAAGAGGATTATCATTCTGCAGTTTACCTGGTGCAAAATAAAGAATTTCAGACTCACCTTATTCACTTTTAATTATTTTTTAATTATTTTTTTTCAGGTATTTGCAGCTCTTCACCCATTTGCCTCATATATGCTAAACTTATAGTATGAACTAATGAATAAATATTTATATATTTCACTAATAACTACAAGAGATGGAAAGAGCAGCCAATTAAATAAAATTGGATCCATGAAAGACTTCAAGGACAATAAAGAGGGACAACGCTTACAAATTTTCCCCTTTCTGTAATCACAAAGGAATGTAGCTTTTTTTTTTCCCCTGCTAAAATAGGAAAGTGGCGGGCCTCTAATTCTGAAAGATTTAGTGAGAATTACTTTTTTGAAACCCAAAACATTAATTTAACCCATAAGTAAGTATAATTGCCAAACACTGCTTTTTGTTGAATTCTAGATGAAAGATAATTTTTTTAAATCTATTTTCTTATCAAGGTGCCTTACTAACAAAACCTAAGGGTTTTCACTAGCTCAGGCTTTAACTTGAACTTTGAACTAGACTTCAGAGAAGCACACTTAAAGCCCAGGCAACAAGGAAGCAATCAGTTACGGCAGAGAAGAGTTGCTCACATAGACTACACAGTTTTGCATCATCGTAGAATCATGGAATACTAGGTTGGAAGGGAGCTCAAGGATCATTTTGCCAATCTTTCTTGGCAAAAGCCCAGTCCCAGCACTTTGTCCAGCTGAATCTCAAAGTGTCCAGCATTGGGGAATCCACCACTTCCCTGGGGAGATTATTGCAATGGCTGATTGTTCTCATTGTGAGTGTCTAATTAGAATTTCCCCAGGATTAACTTGCACCCATTACCCTCATTCTTGGTTTGTGAGTAGTACAAATTGAACTGTTGTCAACAAGAGGCACTTGGCACCTTTGGGAAAGAAAAACATTTTAATTTGGGTGCCTAAGTACATATTTATGAGCCGAAACTGGGTTTCAATAATCTGATCAGGATGTATGGAAACACATAAAAGGTTTCTGACACTGTCCATCCAGAGTCAACAGTCTTTGACCTGTGAAAGTCTCTATAAATCACACCTTTCTGTTGCTGTTGAGTTGCAATTGATCAGCCCTGTTTGGGAGGTATTGCCCTTTGCTAACCTGTTGCATTTAAGGTCTGCGTCTTGAAAATAATTTATGGGATTTTGTGCCCATCCACTAGAGAACAGGAGAACAAGAAGCAGAGTTTGTAAAACGTGGCCTGATATTGCTGGAAAATGCATAGTACACTAAATCTTAACACCTCCTCCCCAGAGTCCCATTTCAGCAAGGCAGCTGCTCAGGTAGCCATTGTGACTTCAGTACAATTATTTATGCTCCAAATTCTGAAGGTAGTGAAAACTTTGTTGAATCACAGCAGCTACTGGTACCAGTGTCCAAACTCATTCTGTGGATGCCTACTAAAAGAAGCCAGGACATGAGATTACAGCAGCCCAGTGAAACACAAAGTCTGAAGTTTCACTGTAGAGTTTCATAGAGGAGGAAACTCCCACTGTGAGGAACCAGCATGTCCAGCCACATTACAACTACAGTGTATGTGTGTCTGAAAGTGACCCTAGCAAGCAGCGCCTACACAAACGGTCTTTTGCTTTGTTTTAGTCAATGGTAGAAAGAAAAGAATAGTTTTTTAGTGGAAAGTGGAATTACAATTGAAAAAAAAATTACCCTAAAAATATAAACATAGTATCTAATTTTGTTTAGTGACTGCTAACCTCTCTTAAAACGCATTAGTTTCTAAGCAAAATTATCTACATTCCCTTTCCCTCAGTACTATTGCTTTCTGATTTTAGTATGAATGTGTGTATTGCTTTAGTCAGGACAAAAAAACTCACATCAATACCACCACTGATCTAGCTGTGACTGCTTCCTTCAAATCTCCAGGCTACAGGTGTTTGTGCCCAGAAAGTACAAACTGAAAAATATCAGAGCATTTAAAGTGCCGTGCTGAACATAAGGGGGAGGTTCAAGAGGGGTACAGTGCCAAGCATACTGCTCACAGTATCATGCCCACTGTACTCTCTAACACTGTGTGTACAGTGACGTTAATCCTTTTTTTTTTTTTTTTAATATAATACTACAGCTTTGATTCAACTGCTACTGTCTCTCAAACTGTTTGCAAAAAAATCTTTCCCTCTTCTGGGAAAAAAAGCAGGTAATCAGATGTGCAGGCAACTTAGACCAAATTCTAGATATGGGTGAGATACAGTGGATAAGGCCAAAACTTCAAGTGTCACACGTAGGGCTCTCATTTATTTTTATCTATCTTAAAGTCACTACACAAATGCTGGGGAAAAAAAAAAAAAGCAAATATCCTAGGCTGGCAATAAGGGTGACACAATAGGCCAAGGAAGACTGGCATGCTGGTTTTCAATGTTAAAGTCCACTGGTGCTTCTCTTGAGCAGATATATCTGCTTCTAAACACTGTGTTGGAAAGCATGAGTGCTCCAAATTATGTAGTCAAGTTAACGAAAGACAAAAGAAAAGATGAAAATGTCAAGAAAGGACACAGCACTGATTATCAGTGGCAGTTTCTGATTGCTACGCTTTTAAGCATGGATATGAAGTAGATCTTGTGAATATTTTCTAAAACGTGTGACAGCTCGCTATTCAGAAGTCCTGCATGTACATGTTAGAAAGATACATGTTAGAAAAATTCCTGGGGTCACAGAAAGGAAGAAAATGTTTTCTCCAACCATATTATGGACTCTATCTTTGTTACCTGAGTAAATGTTCTAGTTTCTGCTATTTATAAGCCTGGTTGTTCCTAGCATGGCTTTAGCACAAGTTGCTTTGTCAAACGTAGAGTGGGAATTATTCTGAGAAGGGCGTTAGCATCCAAGTGTGCCAAATATATTAAATAAAAGATTTATTGAAATAAATAACAAGATGAAAAGCTACAATAGTACCCACCTTACTGAAAGGTTAATAGCTCAGTGTTTAAAGGCAGAAAAACAAGAGTGACTGAAAACAGTTGATGGGTTGTGAGGTATCACACTTGAACCTCTTTGTATACCAGACTCACGTAACTCCTATTTCCAGGCTGTACAAAGTAATGAATTGCCTTTTGGAGAATCTCTTCTATCTCCACTTACAACACAGGTAGCCTAGGAGCTCAAGCCTCTTATCTTGGGCACACAATATTTTGAGTCCTATCTATAGCCTTCCAGGTTTACACATCTCAGTGCAGCATCAAGCTATACCATGAATTTACACTGCTTGGGTTTGGCCTCCACCATTGATGCATCCTACACTACTGTTTGCAAGTGGATCCATTGACTGGTCTCCCTAGTGCTGGTATTGGAGAAAAAAAAAAAAAAAAACCAAAAAAACCTCTCACTTGCTCTGTGTGCAGCTTTTGTGCCAGTTTTTATCTTGGCCTAAGATAAAAGTGTGGGAGTTGAGACTGGGAAACAGAAATACAGGGAAGGAGGTTGGTCTGAACACCAATAAGGAACAATTCTGGCAATAACCCTCCAAAAGCATTCCAGATGTAAAAACTTTGCTGATACTTATACTCAATTCAGGCAAGAATTCACCTAGATACAAACTATGCTGTAAAAAAAAGGGTAAGAGAGGACACTAAAACTTTGACAGATTTTTCTTCTTTTTTCTCTTTTTAGGGAAGAAAAATTGCTAATATCATCATTCATGGCACTCAAAGGGCTCTGTGGGAGACTCAGGTTCAACTCAGTGAGTTTTTTTACAAGGTTGGCTCTAAAAAAAGTTCTAAATACTCATCTCAAAGCAGTCGGTACGTTGGGGAAGCTGTAAGGATGTAGGAATCATGAGGAACAGGAATTTGAATCTGAGCTCCCTACACTGCAGATTCCAGCTCCAATCAGAATTATCTGATTCTGATTAATGTATCTAAATGTTTTACCGGAGAAATGTATCTAATGATTTTACGGGAGAAGAAAACAATTTTTTGTCTGGACTAGGTAAAACCCGAGACAACTCTTGGGCTTATTATACCTGTTTGGACGTGAGAAACTGAAAGACTCCTAGCAACAATGCCTTTCACAGCTGCGTGAGTCAATATGGTTCTATATCAGTATCTCTGATGAACTTTGTAGTTTCCACAATCTGAGAGCTGCAAAGCCATTTGTCATTCAGCCGAGAGCCTCAACATCTAACAGTCCCAAACTGGCAAGTGGCAAAGTTTATAGGTCTGCATGAAATATCTCAGAGACATCCAAACATGACCCAAATTCAGTGAGAGAGACAGCATAACTTTGTGTAAATATTGGGATTAATATCAGAATTGGCATGAAAAAAATTAAAAACCCAAGTGAACTAAGAGAACAGAACTGGGAAAAAAATACCAGACCTTATATTGACAGACATGGCATTGATTCCATAAAATTAATCTGCTAGAGGAAAACTGAATACTAAGACAGACAGGTAGACTGTAAGGGGAATAAAAAGGAGTGACTGATCTGGGAATTTCACCAGTGAACTACTTTCTCAATAACAGCAGGAAAAATAGAAATGCAGGTTACCAGAGCTCCAACCACATTGTTAATTAGCAGTATAATTTGTGCTGCCTTTAATGATGTCTTATTCTGCGCTGGTTGTCAGAAGAAGAAAACAAGAAGGGCATTTGGAAACCTTATGAAAAATAACCACAGTTTTAGGGCATTTGGGCTTGAAAAATGTACAGCTGTTGATGGATTAAAACACACACACACAACTCCCATAAACATTCAAAGAATAATAGATGGAAGGAAAATAGGTAATAAGAGAGTGAAAGATTTTGTTTATAGACTTGACTGGTTGACTAGGGTATAATTATAGGACCTGCTTCCAATCCATCCTATGTAAAATAATTGGTGTGTACAGGAGATGGATTTGCTCATAATAAATGGATCTCCTCACGATGGAGCAGAATGATATCAGTGTGAATACACTAGAATGACAGCATAATTTAACAGGAGTGATGCTGGAGGGTGGACGTTATTAGCTTGAGCATTTCTGAAAGCACGTTATACTTGCAGGCACATCTTATTTTCACAAAGAAGGTGCACAAGGTAAAAGAAGTGGCAGTCTTATAGATCAGAAGTTTTAAAGGAGTTAATTAGATCACACTAATCTTTCAACTGTGCTGCTGCCAAGCTGTACTCGGTACTGCAGAAAGAAAGGTGGCCAGCCTTGGTTTAGGCAAAATTGCTCATGTCTGTTTGATGAAGAACAGACATGGTTAGTGTCCTTGCTGTTATTCCAGAGCTAAGCTAACCAAGGCAGGTGAGAATAATACACAGTGCAAATACTCATTGTGTTGTTCTGTCCTTGGCCTCCACCTCAAAGAAAACCAAAACTAAATCCCAGGGTTATTCTATCTAGTAACATTTGCTATCAGACTCAGGGAGCCGCTCTGCTCCTTTTAAGGTACTTCAAGTTCTCATGGCTCAGGAGTAATGAGGAATTAGGTCTGGCTACAGAAAAGACACCAAAGTTGATTACAGGCCTTGAGTTGAAAGATACCACCATAGCCCTAGCAGACTTTTAAAATCCCCTCTGTAGTTCTGGAGGGTTGAGATGTGTTCAATGCATTGACTTTGCTTTTATCAATCAACATTGAGGAATTTGGCATTCCAATCAGAGTTGGAGCAATTCAGATGTGTGCCGAGTTAGCAGTAACCAAGCATTTCCTGTTATATGTTACAAGTATTCTCACAGAGAGGTTTCATGAAAAGCTATCTCCACTGACCCTGCCAAAACCCCCACCAATCCTTCCAGTTGAGGAGGGTGATATACTGGCAGATCAGCATTACAGTACTGCTGTCACTACTAGATATTTCTTTCCTGCCAGCAGTGGGCAAATCTATTGAAAACAGAAATATGGTATTAGGACAGTTTTGTTATATTTGGACAGTCCAACTTAGAGAACAGAACCCTAGAATAGGAGTTCAGACTCCTGGGTTATGCAGCTTACTGGGTAGCAGCCTTTTATGTGCTTATAGTTGTATGACAGAGTCTATCTTACCTATCTCTCTTGGGTATTGCAGAGCAAAACAAACAGATATTATCATTATTATATTTGCTGTAGACACAAGTACTAAAAGAAAACCAGAAGTTAGCTGTTCTGCAGTGTGCAAGAAATAGTACTACTATTACTACTAGTCACAATTAACTGAGCAGAGAGTTGCAGAGTTACTTTGGGTAATATACTGTCACCTGTACCTATATTCAGTGGAAAGAAATAGCAGGGTATCTCTGCAGAAAAGCTATTTAAAAATATATACTATACAAAAGAAAGCATGGTGAATGATTTATGTAACACACTGAAGATATAAAAATGCATAGGCATAATTTATTTATTTTTGTTAAATATCCGTTAATTTCATTTTGGAGATCTTCATCCCCATACTTGCAATGCTAGGTTGATAAATCCTCTGAAGGCTGGCATAGATCAAAGCTATAAAGTTATATTTTAGTTATCTGAACTCCAAGATGCTTGCTCCAATTTGAATTTATTAAGAATAATTAAAAGTGTATGTCAGAAGGGAAAGGACATAAAACACACCACAGCTAAGTCACAAGCTTTGCCAAAACTTAAATAAAAACATTCACTTCCACACAGTTTTCCAAGGGAGAGGAGCCAAATCTATCCTGGAGAAACTCCACTGAAGTCAATAGGGTGGCACAGGGAGTACATTTGGTCAGTGCTACCTGTCGTATGGCCTTCGAGGAAGCCTTGTGATTTATTAACAGTTTGACCACGTTGCTGTCTTCAGTATCTCAGCTGCACCTTCTCTGCTCTGAAGGATACATTTCTCCAATGTACTATCCCACTCAAAGCAACAAAGAATTAGCAAGGAACGACTGAACACAGAGCACTGCAGTAGGTAATGCAAGTACAACTTTAGTCAGGGAACATACTATTTACACACATCCCAATGATTTTATTTCCTTGTCTGGAAAAAATTAACATTGACATGGCCCAGGTAAACTCTGGGCTCTGGTCAATAAGCAGGAACAGGTACACAAGTTGGTATGTCATAGAACAGCTCAATCTTTGCTGCACAGATGCCAGAACTGCTTATGTTACAGCTCCTGAATGACAATAGCTTGCAGTGTGCTGTATCAGCAAGTTTGATGATGACACCAAACTGTGTGATGCAGTCGATGCGCTGGAGAGAAGGGATGCCATCCAAAGAGACCTGGACAGGCTTGAGAGGTGGGCCTGTGCAAACTTCATGAAGTTCCACAAGGCTAAGTGTAAGGTTCTGCACCTGGGTCACGGCAGAACCAAACACAAATATAGGTTGGACAGAGAACAGACTGAGAGCAGCCACAAGGAGAAGGACTTGAGAGTGTTGCTGGATGAGAAGCTCAACATGAGCTGGCAATGCACACTGGCAGCCCAGAAAGCCAACTGCATCCTGGGCTGCATCAAGAGAAGCGTGTCTAGCAGGTTGAGGGTGGCGATTCTGCCCCTCTACTCTGCTCTCATGAGACCCCCACCTGGAGTCCTGCATTCAGCTATGGAGTCCTCAACACAGGAAGGACATGGGCCTGTTGGAAAGGATCCAGAGAAGGGCCACGAAGATGATCAGAGGGCTGGAGCACCTCTCCTATGAAGACAGGCTGAGGGAGTTGGTGGTTGTTCAACCTGGAGAAGAGAAGGTTCTGGGGAGACCTTATAGCAGCCTAAAAGGGGCCTACATGAGAGATGGGGCAGGACTCTTATGAGGGACTGTAGCAATAGGATGAGGGGTAACAGTTTTAAACTGAAAGAGGGGAGATTCAGATTAGATATTAAGAAGAAATCCTTGACTGTGAGGATAGTGAGACACTAGAGCAGGTTGTCCAGACAAGCTGTGGATGCCCGATCTATGGAGTGTGTAAGGCCAGGCTGGATGGGGCTTTGAGCAACCTGGTCTAGTGGGAGGGGTCCCTGTACAAATTTAGGTACAGGCAGTGAACACAGAACTACAGCATCTAGAAGCATCACATGGCTTTCTTCTCCCCAAGTTAAATTGCAGGATCTATTGAATTGCCTTCTCACAGAAACCGTTGTGGACAAAGATCAAAGGAATAAAGTAAACTTGCAGCTCAGAAAAGTCACTTTGAAATAACAGCCTTAAATAATAGCCCCAGGAACATAGCTCTAAAGAAACTATTTAGAAACAATCTGATGCTGAAATTAAATCTATACAGTACTTATAAAAACCCCCCAAAAAACTACACATCAAGTCTAAGGAGACAATAAACACAGGAGAAAAGTGCTTAGAACTCTTCAGAAAACAGTATTTTATTTTTTTTCCTACTGTTGTGAATTAGGAAATCCTTCTCCAAACTCACATCAAGAAAATGTTTCAGCAATAAGTTTGCAGGTGGGGTGAGGTGGATTTTACCCTGCAGATGCTTATGCACACTATGGCCTACTTAACTTTCAACAAAGAAACAGAAGTGTTAGTTAAACTGTTCTCCTTTCCATTGTAGACTAGGCTTCCAAATAAGATAAACACCCGCAATACATGAGTAAACGCTCAGTTACTTGAAAATTGTGCTTAGCTGTCTTTGAGTCACAGGAATGTGGGCGTGAGAGAAAATGACATATGTTCTGAAAAGCCTCCACAAGAGTTAAATCTGAAATCAAAAGCCTACATATTAGCCTTTACTGAGGAAGAGAATATCAAGTTCAATAGAAAAAAAATTAGGTAGGCATCAAAAAATTAAGGTTGTAGTAAGTTAAAACTGTAAAAATCACACATTGAACAATTTTTCTATAGATTATTCTCTTTCTTTCCTCAATATCCTCTATAGTTGATCTTGGAATAGTCTGCAACATTGCCAAACAGCTTTGCAAATGGTGTTTACAGTGAAGGTGCCCACAGATCCCTCCTGAAAAGTTATGTATATAGATATTGTCATTGATACCCATTCTCATTTCTTTCTTCCACCACCGTCTCTAAATCCAGGAAATAAAATGGAAAGAATTATGAAAAAATGAGAAATCTCGAACAACACATAAATACAACAGGAAATGCAAAAAAAATAGCAGCTGACTCTTCACTGCTTCATAATCTATATAGTCATTTAGATCTATGCAACATGATCTCAAAATCCAGCTGTGCTCTTTCAATTACACTGTCATCAATAATAAAAACTCTGCATTCAGGATTAATCTCCCAGTTTTGTTGCCGATACATGAAACAGCAGCGTATAGCTTGTTTTGCCTTTCTATCAAGCATACATAATAAGCAAAATCTGAAGCACAGGAAGATTTGTCAAATAAAAAGAGCCTTTCTAAACAACTTTTTTTTAAAACTGCAACTCGTTTGTTTTTTGTCCTTCTTGTGTTTTGATTGTTTATTTATATAAAAAAAAAAAGACATAGGGCTATAACAATCATTTTAAGTACTACTGGTAAAGAAAGTCCATGAATATGATACACATACGTAAACAACCATGACAGTGGGAGGTATTGTTACTGTTCAGGAAATTTTTTGATTAACTGTGAGGCAGATTTCCCAAATACATTTTATCAGAGTTCTGCAGAATAAATGCACAAACAGCATAGCTCAAACAAAGGGCTAACGAGAATGTACCAGCAGGTGGGAATATGGGAAGAGACAACTGCCTGTAAACATGCCAAGGTACAGAGAAGACCTTGGGAAAGAAAGGAACCTGCAGCATGACTCAGATGAAATTGGCTGAATATAACAGAAGCAGGACAGAAAAGAAATTAGAAAAACTAGAAGCCACAGAGAGCTGTGTTATTTGCACAGCCAACTAAATAGGTTGAGCAAATACCAGTCGTGTCAAGTGCCATGGAGCTAAAACCCAAGAGAAAACGACAGGCTCAACTTCTGCTGATAAAGGCCAGGATGATGGGGATTGGGACAGGGAACCACAAGTGGACATACATCAGCTACATTGACCTACCTTTGGCATACCTCCATGACCTAGAATCACAGGTTTTGACTGCAGTATGAACCTTGTAGGATGGTGAAACCCAGCATTAACCGGGAAGGGCTGATCTTATTCATTCCCAGTCCCTTTGTTCAGGCCACTCCATCATACTCTAGCAAATTCCATGATGAAGAAGAAAGGGGGACCTTACTGTGATATGGGACATGGGTGATTTGCCCTGCTGAAGCTGGGATAGAGTTATTTTTCTTTCTAGTAGCTGCTGTGTTCGGGATTTAGCATTTGGATAATGTTGATAACACATTGTTTTAGTTTTTGCTAAGTGATGTCTACCTTAGTCAATGACTTTTTCAGATTCCCATGGAAGCTGAGAGGGAGAACAGACAGGACAAGCTGGCAAAAGGAATATTCCATACCATAGACATCATGCTCAGTATGTAAGTGGGGGTTGGCCTGGGGGCCAAGAATCCATCATCACTGCTTGGGACGGGCTGGGCAACCAATCTTCAGGTGGTGACAGTGATTTTTTCTTGTATCAATTTATTTTGTATATTATTTTACCAGTATTATTTTCCTCTTTCATTACTGTTCTGTTAAACTGTCTTTATCTCAACCCATGAGTTTGTGGTTTGTTTTTTTTTTTTTTTTTCTTTCCCTCTCCTTTCACTGGGGAGCAGGTGAGGGGGAAGAGTGAGTGAGAAGCTGCTTGGTCCTAATTGCTGGTTGGGGTTAAACCACAGTAGTGGTCCTTGTAGTTTCTCTCCAGATTTGGAGAGTTATAAATGCCTTCCTCTGTCCACGGCTGGAGGAGTTGCCTCATTAGTGTACTAGCTTAGAATCACAGAATTGTCTAGGTTGGGAGGTCAGGTTCAGATCAATTGTCTAGGTTCAGATCATCAAGTCCAACCTTATACCTAACACTTACAAAAACCATCACTAAACTGTCTCACTAAACTTCATTTGGTTATGAAAGTTCTCATAATACTATGTGGCCATAGTTGGGCATTTACTAGCCTCTCATACAGATCCTAGTTCAGTGAAGTATTTTTTGCCCCTATAAGATCCATCTGCGGTTGTAAGCATATGCTGCAACTCTTTCATTTCACCTGCAAGCCACCTGCATGTAGTTGCTATGCTGTATGCTAATAGTCTTTCATTGGTGGGTAAAATGACCTCTAAGAGCCAGTTATTAATAATCAAAACTGCTATTAGACATCCCTCACAAAAGACAGCGACAGTAAGTTACCTAATGATCATAAAGAGCTTAAGAGATTTTCAGAGGGAGATTTAATAGACATGCAAAGTATTGAACTGAAAAGGAAAAGCAGAAATAATCATAACAGTATTTGTTTTGAAGAGAGACGCTGTTTCAAGTACAGTGATTTAACAGTGAATTTCAAGAGAATTAATCTCCTGCATGTTAGTCAGCCTGATTGAGTCATCCTGTAATATTCCACTTATGTCATAATATTCAATGTTACAACAGCATCCGGAAATTTTCTATCAAGAAAGTTGTTTGGAAGCCCACATACTAGCTTAAATGCTGAATATAAATATATTATAAACAAATGAATGGAAAGATACTTTAAAATCCATTTAATAGGGGTTTTTTTTGAGTACTATAAATATCCTGTGGTTCTCAGTCAGGGGGTTGAAAAACAGCTGATCCATGATTTACAGAATTGTATCTTCAGTTTTTCACAAGACAACTTCATTGCTTAAAGGAGGCACAAATTCATTTGATGTTTCCCTTCAAAATAAGCCTGTCAGACAGTAGAATTTAACAGGGTAGGGACCTTGTAAACAGATACTTTAGAAGAATGTACTGAAATTCCCAGTTGCACATGTTTCAAGATTAAATGAAACTATCTCTGTTAAGATAGCACTGGATCTTAAAACAGAACATACAGAAAAGGGAGATGATGTCTTTAAAATTATGAGGGCTTTATCAGTATTTATCTTCTATGAGAATTCAGGAAGTTTTCAGGGCCTTCATGAAAGGGATATGCTAAACCCCTGCTTTTTCTCTTGTACTATTTCTGAGATACTTCAGAAAGGAAATTTCCTCAGTACCGCTTAATAACAAGGAATAAGAGTGGTACAGAAAGTTACAGATGATTTTGGCATTACTGATCATGCAAGCAAGGCAGAATGCTCCCTGGGTAGCTTATTCTTTTAGATTTAGAAATGCACTTTGCAGGCAAGTTTTAAAAATACAGGTAGTAAGTAAAATAAGCACCCCAAACATCTTAAAAGAACACAAACTCTGGTAGTGTTCTCTGAAACTATTATTTGAAAGGAAAAAAGACCCTGGATATTTCTTCTTGGCGAGTCAGTGCATTTATCTTGTGTGGTTTTCAGATTTGTTTCTTCAGACTCTTATGCCTATAGCTTCCCATCTCTGTTGGGCTTCTTATAAACACTGCAGGTTCTTCTATGAAGTGCTAAGGATTTGGTGGTGGTGGTGTGTGGAGGAAAGGGGTATTTTCTTTCCAGACTATTTCATTTTCTGTTTCATTTCCCTTCACCATTACATGGAGCTGTAGCAAAACAAGAGCACTGAGATAGGGAAGAGTCAGTAGCCCCTTCTACAGAATTTATAATGATACATAACTTGTCTTAGCTCAAGCCATAGCAGTATATTGTATAACTTCATCATGTACTCATACTGTTGTTTAGCTGGGTTTTTTTAATATACAGGGTTTTTTTTAATATATAGGTTTTATGAAGGTAGAAAAATAACTGACTTTACTACTTATAAATCTTATAGTCAAGAAAGCACTTTAAGAGATCTAGGCAAACCACACTTGTACAGCTAAGAAAATTAAGGGGTACCTACAAAGTACACCTACAAAAGAAAATAAAAAGAAAAGCCTCAAAAACCTTGAATCTCCATCTCTCACACAGAATAGTATACTGCATAATCATTACAACTCCCTCCTCCCTCTCCAAAAGGAGACCTTTGAGTGAGATACATTGACCATGAACTCTTCACAGACAATCAGTAAAAGTTATTTAGCACAGATGTTGCTGTAATTGTGAGATACTGGGAAAATCAATGTTTAATGGCAGACTCCCAACTCCACACTGGCAATGCTCTTGAGTTAACATCACCAGGCTAGAATTTAAAACATGTAGAACAAAATTGGCTGAGATAAGTCCTCTAAAGTTGTTATCATCACTCACAATATCACATGGGTTTTTTTGATTCCTGAGTTACCCACTGATAAATAGATTGTGATTTATATCCATGTACTTCTAACCTTTGCTTATCTACTGCCAGTTTAGGGACGATGCTTTTTTGAAGTGCTGTACATACTATTTGAATGCAACAGAAAGACAGTTTCTACCCCAAGAATAATGTTATATGTATGTATCACAGCGCACATTGTTTCAATATGAGGTTTTATTCTGAATGTTAAGAATCTCAGACAGCATTATTAATGAAACACATAATCATAATGCGTCAGCAAGAGGTGAGTATGGAAGCAAACGCAGAGAAATAGGTGGTGTAAACATTGCCAGTGTACTCAGAGCAATTCTGCATAATGGTGACACAGGTGACATCATTCATTCTTTGTTTAATTTAATGAGAACATCCTAAATGCTACCCAACAGAATTTGTTTCACCTCTCACTCTCAATAAGTGGTCTCACTCTTTCCTGAACAATGTATGTGTAGAAGAGCTATATATGGGAAACGCATGACGTTCTTACATGACATACAGGAGTCTTACCAACAATCCACAGATGTACACACCACACAAAGGGGTAAAATGTGATTTGTAAGGCTGACTGACTGATCTGTATCCATCTGTACATTCATCACAGGCTAAGCATTCCATCTGCTGCAGATGCTAGCTACAGGGGTTTTGCAATTGCGGCTTTCGAGGCAGGGAAGCATCTACAATATACCTAAAGGGCTGGCTAAGAGAGAGAGCTACAAGGGTAGTTGAGTTGCACAGAAGGGCTCTAAGTGGGTCATCCATCCAGCTGCAGAACTGCGTGACATATTCCATCTGAATTAACAACACTTAAAACCTGCATAATCAGTGAGGGTGCTGAGAGGAAACGTCCTCTGCAAAGGTTTTCTTTTCTTTGGTGTTCATATTCAGAAGCAATTCTGTTTCTAACAGAGGAACTAGGATCCTGAGCTCTTTGTTGCTTTTTTTCCCCTGCATGGAGTGCTTATATGTGTGACCTGTCTGTCTGATCTTAATTCTACTGAATCCCTCTCCCTTGCCCAGTGAATTAAAGAGCACACTGACTAAAATGCTGATGCTATTGACCAGTGTTCCCATCTGCTGCCTTGAAGGCTTTTGACTTTCCTATTGCCACAAAGGTGGTCTCTGCTGTCACATACACAAGTACATACTTAGAGCAAAAAAGGGAGAAAAGACAGACAGAACTGAAATAGTGCCTCAACTTTAAAAACAGCACCTGCAGCACTGAACCACACAGGACCCCAATCTATGGAGCACAGCACAACATTTTTACTCAAGACTAGAACTTGAGTACCTTCCAACACACTAGTCACTTTGTGTCGTAATGTCTGCCGCGTGGTTTGCATTTTCTCCCTCACACCTACACCCACGCACACATGGATAAACTGTGTGACTTAGAGGGAAAAAAAAACCCACCAAAAAACAAACCTGTCAATGCAATATGTCTAAAAGCTGAGGGTAAAAAAAAAGAAAAAGTACTTGAGCATATCTTGATCAATGACCAGCGTTCATGGATTAACAAAAAGGCATCTGTGACTGCATAGCCACATAACATGTTTTGCACACTTCTTGTGGGGCTGTAAGAAATTTATAAAGGTAAGGAAAAACTTCAGACTGTTTCTGCCATGGGAGGAGTTACATTCTTCAGTAGATACAGTCACTGATATAAAAAGCAATAAAAAGACTGACAAGGAAAAGATGCCTGTAATACAATGCTTTGCATGTGGAACTTATTTCCACAATTAGCATCTTATTCCAAAAGGTACCTTACTGACTTTGGGGGAGTATTCAAGAACTAAGATGCATTTCAGTGGGCACAGTTTTGTTACAATCTAGCTGTCACAGAAATATTTGGGTAAAGCAGGGCAACAGAGCGATTCGGAAATTGCTAGTTGCTGACTGCTTCCCTTACAGAACTACTCATATGGATAGGAATAACTTTCTTCTTCTATTTCACGAATAACTGATTAATCATTGACATTGCACCTCTGATGTGATTTCAAAAATCTATCCAATCTTGTCTGAGTTTCTTCTCTATCATATAAACCACTCACAATTACCAAAAGTTCTGAAAGAAAAGATGTGATTTTGCCCGGTAACTTTTCTTCATCACAACTAGACCTCAGCGAGACAGGCTCACAGAAAGTTCTTTAAATGTTATAGGGTGCCTGTATACAGTAGGACTCACAAGAAAAGAATAGAATTATTTCCAAA
Organism: Scolopax mira; assembly: GCA_004320125.1. Lineage (NCBI taxonomy): Eukaryota > Metazoa > Chordata > Aves > Charadriiformes > Scolopacidae > Scolopax > Scolopax mira. The sequence continues at coordinate 161,344 of BJBW01010550.1, read as the reverse complement.
TCAGTGAAAGGAAGAAACACTTTGGGTCTTTTAGCTGCTCTCTCACACTGAGCAGTACATTACCAGCTGCCAGGATCAAAGCTTAGCTGGAGTTCCTAAAGGTGCAAGTGACTACATAGTGTGACTGATGATTACACCTTCCCCAGGCAGCCTTGAAATAGGAAAGTTATTAAAACAGGATTATTTTAAGGCAGTGTTCTCAGTGTCTCTGTCAGGCTGAGCTTGTGCGGTAAAAGCTGTCGTTAACAGCACAAGTAAACCACAGCCTGAGGTATGCCCGGTGTAGCCTCCATCCCTACATCTGATCAGAAAAATTCCAGCTGGAACATTTAGTGTGGAAATATGGATGCATATTACAGGACACCTGCCGGTATTTTGTACCATTTACTCTTCTTCCTGCAGCTGACTTGTCTAAATCGGAGTCATGCTGCTCAGCAAGCCTATCCATCACAGCGGCCAAACCACGATGCCTGTGAAGATCAGTGTCTCACCAGCAGTCCTGCTGAGGCCAGAAGCTAGAGCAAGCAGCAATGCCACAGCTTAAACAAGTGAAGAGACCCGATATGGGTCTGTCCTGGCTGAAATACACTGAACACGTTTTGTCTGCCCAAAATAATTAGGCTTCCGCTTCTGCCTCCAATTAATGCCTCAGTAAAGCTCACCTTGCTTTCAACATAAGGCTGAGTCCTCATAAATGAGGGAAATTTGAAAGTTTCTAAAGTTTCTAGTTTCTCAGAGAAACCCCTTAAAAGCATCCTTCCTCTCCTCCCCCACATGTTTTGGTTTTTTTTTTTTTTTTAACTTCTTCTTGGGCCTAGAAATATGAGATACAATCCTTGCAAGGAAAAAAAAATAAATTAGAATAGAATTTCCCTACTTCTACTTTACACAGGTATATTGCAAGGAATAATGAGCTCCTACAAAATGTTTTTCTTTTTTTCTGTCTCAAATTATATGAAAAGATTGAGGGGAAAAAAAATCAAAGACAGAAAAAGTACTTATTTTTTCCTCAAGATTCAAGAAGAGTTATTTGTTTGGGAGAGAGAAGAAAACAATATGCCAAATCCCATCAAATAAAATGACACTGTTATTTTACTCAAGATGGTGGGTAGGACTGTGACTGTGCTTCTGTTTCTGACTATTAAACAGTAATTTTGGAAGCTGCTTTTACATACAGCTCTGAGGAAGGAGCTCCATCTCCCAAAAGATTCCAAAATTCCATTAAAGGTCTCCCATTTGAATCCAAGTTCTGTCAAAGTTCACATGTGCTTATCTTTCAGTTCATGATAGCAATACACCTTGAGATTCACAGAATAACACCATCTATATGTGGAAAAGACCTCATACGTTTTATTTTTCTGCACAAGCATATGTATGTTTAATATTTCTCTTCAAGTCTCATTTTAAATATTTCAAATTATAAGTTTCCACCATATCCCTTGGGACATCATTAGACTCATAAGTCTCAATGTTGGGAAGTTTTTCCAAGATGTACCACCTAAATTTCGACTTAAGTTCACTCCATCCCTCCCCTTATTATACCAAGTAATTCTCTACTTGACAGATCCTCCAACATCTGTGGACTTCCCCATCTGCAAGTCCACCACTGCTTAAGCAAACTGCAGCTACTTATCTTAATTTTACATTGTAAAGCAACCCCTCCAGTCCATTCCACCTTCTCACTGCTTTCTTTTTTGTTAGTTTTCTGGTACTAGTGTGCAGCGAGGTTTTATGTCCTTCAGTTTGTAGTCTTTTTGAAAAGAATTACAATTGCAACACAGGATATCAGAGTTTAACTCTCCTCCAAAAATAAACAAAACGAACAGACATATTTTTCCATTCTGTGCATGTTTCAGAATTATAATTAGATTTATTAGTACTTGCAACTGTTAGTGAGAAGCCATATCAACTACTTCTATTTTTTTAATTATTATTTCTGCACTGCCCATTTGCCAGCACGAATTACATCAGTAACTTTTGAACGGTGAAATACAGAACTCCTCACTGCTGATGTGACCGAGCTCAGACCGAGAGGTTCAAAATGTTCTTTCTACCACTGCAGACCTCTCTGATGTTCCCTACGCTAAGGGGCAAAGCAACCGTTCCAATTTCATGCCTGCTCTGTGCATACTTCTGATAGGAGCAAACCTGTGCTTCTTGACCCATAACAGAAGGAATCTCAAAACCACATCCCAAGCGTGCACGCAGATACGTTCCCTTTGGTGTTTGATCTTAAAACAGAACAAGTTCAGTCTGAACCAAATGATTGCTTTGCCCAAACCCCATGAACTCCTATTTTACATTTCTGAAACAACACTAGAAATGCCTTCCCACTGTTAGCTTAACACACAGCAACACAGTTCAGTATGCCATGTGAGAATGTAAATAGTGCAAAACTTTAGCAAGCTCAAATGCATACAAAAGCCAGAATGAATTTAAACATCTGGAGACAATCCAGTAAAAGGGTTATTTCATACCTGAGCTACAATAGTTTTAATCAAGTAGACCACAATGTCTTTGATAATTTTCAACTATTATAACAATTATATGAGGAAAATGGACACACATAATTTAATACAATGTATTTATCTGTTTAATACAACAGATAAATATGTTGGGAGGCGAAGCAGAACATCCTAGAATCTTGAAAATTCAAGGAAAGAATGGAAGGGTCAGTCAACTGTTCATTTTACTCAAGGATTGTTCTAGAAACAAGTTGCAGGTTTCCACATGAACATTGCTATAAAAGACATACATATTACTTTGGTCTGCTTTTCTTATCACACAGCTCTCCTTTGGAAAGGCCCCATTATCAGACCACCCCTTACCAGTCCAGTCACATCATCTAAAAATCATAGTAGAAGGCACTTTGCCAGAGGCAGCCATGATAGTTTGGTGATATTGCTGAGCAAGTATAGGATATAATGAATTACCATCTATGATGCTGTAAAGAGGGACAGGAGAAAAGGATTCTTGCAGGAAAAACAGAAATCAAAAGCAGCTTGTCTGAGTTTTAGCAGCACATCACATTCAATTCATTGGTTGAATACAATTAAGTTATCCTTGAAAACCCACATCATACATCACTATTAATTAGTTGCTTATCAATCCTTCCTTTTATTTTAAATTACCCCCAAACATCTAAGTTCACACTCAGCCATAGGTTCTCGTGGGTTTTGAAAAGCAAACACAGTCTTAGCCAAAACCTAGAAGTAAATCTGAACACCCTCCCCCTATACATCTGCCATGTCCAGCTTTCTGGTTCTGAAGTAAAATTTGCCTTGACACAGTTAGGGTTTCAAAAGGTATAAGCCTAAATTAGTTTGAACTCCAACAACACACATTTTAATCCTCCTCCAGGCAGACACTTGGATACGTTTTTGTATCAAATCTAAGCATCTCCCTGGAATGTTTATTTAATGACCTTAGTATTAACATCAAGAGATTAATCAGTCAAGTGTAAATAACTCCAATCTGTCCCTGAGAGTTTAAATTTTGTCAGAGAAACTAACTATAGTGAACAATAGATAATTGTTTGGTTTTATTCTGAGGGCCCCTGGAAGTCAAAAAAAGTGTTTTGGAGGAAGAAAGCAAGCTGATCCCAAGCATAACCGGCTATGTTCATTTTGTCATTTCAGCATCTCATTTAGTTTATACCTCTGATAGATTGATATTTCACTCATTATTTCCTGTGTTCTCATTCACTTTAGAAGAGTCTTTATTTATTACTATCTCCTACCCTGCTTTAATTTCAGAGGGTGGGACCGGTAATGTTTTTTTTAATAGGTTTCTTTTAATGGACTACAGGATGTTGTTGTAAGGTCACTGACCACAGTGACAAGAGAAAAAAGACTGTGAATCTGTATTATTTTCAGGTCACTGAGTGACCAGGAGAGAATGGGCTGTGACTGGGAAGTGCCAGCTTTCATTATTCTGCATAGGTCCAAGTGACCTTTCATTTCCACCATCCTTATTTACCTTTGCTGTAAGACCATCCTCTATTTTGACTTTTTCCTCTGTAGTATCCATTTTCAGCTGTAAACTCCCCATTCCAGTGGGGAAAACTGTCAGGAGTCTGAAGCAGTTTGCTCAGGATTGATTTTTGTCCCAGGCCTCTCCCTAGTTTTGTTCCCAAACCCTTCTCTGTAACTGTCATGCATAATTTATACAGCAGGGCTGTAATAAAACACAGTTTCAGCCTATGGCAAGCATTCATATGGCTCAAGCTAACCCTGAGTGAACAACTACTGCTCACACAGTTGCCTCAAAGTGCTGTGTTCACTAACACATAGAAGTACAACCTATTTTTCAAATAATATCATTTCTCTGGGACACTCAGTTATGGGGAAGCTTGGGGTTTTTTTTATAAAACAGTTATGTCTATGACTGCTCTGCCTGAAATAAAGAGTCACTTATGAGTGACAACATAAAATACAGTGGTCTGGGCTAGGCAACAGCGATATGTAAGAGAAGATGTTCTGCCTTTGGGCTTACAGAAAATAACCTACTCCTCCTATTTTTTATCCACTGCTGCAGTTCTGCTGAGCATCTGCCTTTTCTGTAGTGCTGCCAGTCTCCAGACTGCACAGTGCAGGTGTTACAAACCATGTAACTACAATATAATTTGATAAATATATAAATAACAGAGAGAAAAGTTGGAAAAGTTTAGACAATGAAAGAACAGAATAGAGGAGAAAAGGATGGCATTTGAAGCAGAGAAGAAGAGGAAGATCTGATGAGAGGTAACTGGAGAACTGAAAGGTGGGAAAAAAAAATAAACTTTGCTTCAAAATGTTCTTGAACAATCTCTCACATTTTACTCTTCATTTATTCAAAGTACTCCTCCAGTATCCATGATTTTTCCTCACAAACCAGAGTTACATAAGAAAATAATGTACATTCTTAATTAAAAGAATTCTGAAGATTTATAAAGGAAGAAGATACTCATAACCACAGTACTTAACTGATATTTGGGCAGGAAATATGAAGGCAAATATAAGTAATATACATAAACATCTAAACACAGATCTTTTGAATTTCCCTCAGGAAACACTGACACTGCAAGAAAAAAGATAAGGGATAAGGTGGATCCCAAATGACCTTTGTTTCATTTGGGTTTTTTGGGCATTTTGTTTTGGGTTGGGTTGGTTGGGTTTTTTAAACAACAAAAAACAACTCCAAAGATATATATTGAGCACTGCTGGCCCCAAAAATCAAGACCAAGGCTCCTACATTGTTCTCAAGCAAGAGACTCTCTCATTGATTGCTTACACACAATGCTATGTACTTAATTCCACACGTCCATCACCACATCTGTCATTGGTGAATTGTTTCATGTTTTTAAGATGCACACATATTACATTATAGCCTCTCCATTTCACACTAACAGCAATACTACATAATTCATCACTGTCACTTCAGGCAGTGTCACGTAGCTGTCTTGACCTGTAAAAAGAAAGGCAATAAGATGTAGAGCAGTGTGGCTCTTTGAAATCTAGTCAGTCAAGCCCTGTGGCAACATGCTTTCAGTGCTGAATTTCTTTAGCAAACTCCAGATCGAGACAGTTCTTCAGTGAAAAGCAGACGAAAAGAAGTTTCTGTCTCTGTTGTCAATGATTAAAATCATCAGCCTGCTAGGGACTGTTATACAGATGGATAGGTAGCTCCTAGACAGAGAGCTCCACAGTTGAGAAGAATTTTAGAAACTCTGCACAGGTCAGAGACGTGTGACCTTCTGCATCCACTGGGCAGCATCTGTTTTAATGGAGCCACATATTTGCTTATGCAAGCTGAAATTAGACAAGTCTGAACATCAGACATCCATCTGCATGCTCAGGATCTGACAGCCTGCAAGGCAACCACATTTTCCAGAGAAGCTATTGGGATCCAAATAATCACAAAGTCAAACTAGTCAGTGCAGCTGATCAATTTTATGCAAAAACTTTTTATTTCTAGGTCCATATAAAGTCAGTCAGACTTTGCATGGATCAGTGTAAAGTCATGAAAAGAAAATGAGAAAAAAAAAAAAAAAACCCAACAAACAACTGTAGGCAAGAAAACACTGCTGTGTTTTAAACAGCAATGCCCAGAATAAAGTAAATTCTCAAGTATGTGAAAGAGATGGCTAGAGTACTTGGACCTATTTCCTTATTGCTTTGCTCCTTTATGAGACTGCTCATTTCTTACAGAAATAAGAGTGTAACTATTTCAAAACTCAAGGTAGCCACAAAGAAAGCTCACCAGAATACATTAAAAATGCTTTTTGGTCTCTCGCATGACAGTTGTTATTAATACTGAAGCAATGAGGAACCAGTGATGTGGAAAAAGTGCAGACATGCAGAACCTAACATAAACTCTCCCACATTTTAGGCAAACCACAGTAACCAAAAAAAATACCCATTGAGGCTTTTAGATATAAATGCAAGACAAGAGGCAATTCTTTTTGTCTTTGACCTCACCTATTTAAACAAAAAAAAAAAAAAAGCAAAGTAACATTAAAAAAAACAGACTAAAAAATAAACTTCTGATGAACTGTCCCAGCAAGTCAATAATACAATTCACAGAGAAAAAGAAAAAACTTCACTGATGGAAGACACAAAGCAAAGCATTGGCTAAGTTCAAGTCTCCTGCCAAGGTATAATCCTTTTGTCCTCAATGCTAGAATGAAAAACTTACAATTTCAGCCCAGGAAATGAAAAACTGGTCAAGAAAAACTAGGGTTAGGGGATCTACCCAGACAGAATTTGTTCCCATAGCCTGTCATCCAAAAAGGAGCATCTGTGCCTGCCAGAATGAGACATCTGCTCAGGAATAGCAGTTCAAGAATGTTTCCCTGATACAGGTAAATAATGCCTACTGCTTAGAGTTCAACATTGCAGATGGGCAGTCTGGTAATTTTCAAACAAGCTTGAATGACTTAAAGACAAGTAACAATAACATGTCTGATTACCCTCGCCTTAACTTCAACATTTTTCAGTATTTGGTCAGTTAGGCAATTAGGGCTGCAAAAAGAAAAATAAGGTTTCCATGGGAAGACAAATATTATGATCCCTCACTTTTGTCAATTAGACACTCCAAAAATCACATTAACTGCCAGGTCCTAAACCTTAAAAACTATCGTATTCCCCTGGGTGATATTCAACATGTCAATTCCTCATGCTGGAAAGAGTAAGCAGCTAATTTAGTTCCCATCACGACTATTCCAACACTGCATGCCTGACAAAGACATCACCCAGACTAAGTGAATAGGGAAGTAGTTGCCCAGTCCTGATTTTCCATCTGTATTTCCATTTAGATTCTAAGATCTAATGCTTTCATGCTTCTACCAAAACCTTTGTCCATGCATTCATTTCTACCCAGAATGTATAAGTATAATAATTAGCATTGAAAATAAGGGGAGGAATGGTATAGCCAATCACGTTCCAATATTAAGAAAAAAACCCAAACAACATCCAGATGCTTTCCTCCCTCTAAAATTACCTAATCATTACTTTTGATTACAAAAATTAAATACCAAGCTATTCCTCTGGAATTAAAGCAAGCAATTTCTGAACTATTTAGAAACATGACTTGAGAATATAAAAGCTAATTGGTGCTTTACCTACCACCGTAAAATAATTTAACTTTTTATAGTATATTTTAAAAAAGAAAGAAAGAAAAAAGAAAAGAAACCCCCAAAGAAACAAACAAAAAAACAAAATAAAAATGAAAGATTATTTGGGAGAATAAGCAAGTTGCTGTACGATGTTGTCATCACCATCCTAGCCACCTGGCAGAGAGTTGTATATCTACCAATGAAGGCAATGCACTTTCAACCTGGAATCGACAGATATCTCATAGCCCTGCAAACCTATCCATGCTGAAACCTTGACTCTTTTCCTACTGAGAAGTCTTACCTAGGGTGAGGCTGTGGAGGAAGGTGGGCAGAAGATTTGATTCTGCAGAGTCTGTAAGGGCAGTGACAGTAAATACACAAATTTTATAAATGGAATAAAGGTCTTTCGGGGTTGATGAGGTTGAGACAAACCCTCTGTAGACAGGTCTGAGTCTTTTTGTAGCTGAGTCTTTTTGTGGCCTTAATCAGCACCCTTTCTGCTGAGGTGGAGCCATAGCTCATTGAAGAGATTCTGCCCATCATTTCAGTAAGGAAATTCAAAAGGCTACTTTTTCCATCTCCAAGCTAGACATAACTGGAAACTAAGAGGGGCGGGGAAAAAGAAGCACCAAATAAAGTAATATGAAACATTAAGGAACCTTTTATAGTGCTTCTCTCCCAACTTCTCCTCCTTGTCCAGACGCCCTCTTTTATGAGTGCAAACACTGTTGTTTACGTAACCATGCTTTAGCTTGCAGAAGAAGTCACAGTCCAGGACCCTAATTTTGAGTTTCCCAGTACAATACACAAATGCTGAAAGCAAGCCCCCTCCAAATACTAAGCTAAAAGGGACACAGGAATCTCATCAAATAAAAACTGAGTATAAACATGGTCCCAAAGTGGTATCTTAAAACAAACAAAAAACAACTAAAAAACTTTACTACATCTGTTTACTGAAGAAATTGTAAAGAAGATAAAAGTTTTCTTTTGGTCCTCTTCTTTCCCTACAAGAGTTTGTTTCCCTTTGTATAAAAATAACTTCATTGGAGAAAAGTTAATTGTGGGCAAAGTTCTCTAATAGCAAAAGCAGTTTGATTCAATTTTATTTCGGATGCTCAAATTCTGTTTCTTCTCCAGCCTTCTCATCCAGTCGCCATGGCAACAAAAGTGCTGAAAAACCCTCTGCCCATTTGATAATAATTTAATAACAAAAGAGATTGGGAATGGGAGAGTGGAGTAGTGGGAAACACCAAAAGGAAAATAAATTCTGGTACCAGAAAAATCAAAACCCCACCCAAAATCCAAAAGAGCAACCTAAAAAAAAAACCAATAAAAAACAAAAAAAGAAAGGAGAAGGACAAGAAGTGAAATGACATCTGTGCCTAAACTGCAATAGGTTTAAGCCTTTCATTATGCTCCCTCAGACACCATGGTGTCTTTCAATTTTTTTCCAGGGGAGCCTGCATGCTGTCTGAAAAACATCTTTTAGGTAACCGAAAAACTCCAGAGGAACCGTGTTAAGAATCCAGAAGATAAACAAAAAGCTAAGGATGTCCCTACCCAAAAAAAGACACATTCTGGAGTCTGTCTAACTTCTTCTTGTAAGAACAGGAGGGCTGGGCCTACAAGGGTAGTTCAATAGGAAATCTCTGAAATGCTGAATGTATCCAATGAGGGGATGACCTGGCAGAAGCCTCTGTCACCTTTAAGCAGCAGGGCTTATGCTCTCCCAACGATGACAATAGTGGTCCTCAGCAGCCAGTAGCCTGGATCATTCCCTCTCCCAGAAAAATAACACTATTTCAGGCAATATTCCATTAGGGTGAAAACTCTCCTGCCAGGCATATAAAAAAGTTTCCTGCAGCATGTTCTTGCCCCTGACACTCATGTAAGATGAAGCTCAGTTCAACTCCAAATACAGTAGCAGTTACCTCTATTGCCCACACTAAATCTGTGCTTGTGACTGAACTACAGAACAGATGAGACATGGAAGTGGGGACATCAAACGAGGTTGCACACAACCAGACGGAGTACACTGGCGGTGCTGCAGTGGCCAAGCAGCTACTGGAGGAAGCCAAAATGCTGGATTTTTTCTCCAGCACAAACCTTCAATACCTGGACCTCTGCTCTTGCTTTTATTAATACCCTAGCTGTGAGTAAAATGAATACTTCAGGGTTTGGGTGTTATTTTTTGGTTTGGTTTTTTTTGGGTTTTTTTGTTTGTTTTAACAGCTTCATGCCAAAAAAACCTCCTCCAAAACAACTGAAAGCACCCCAGCAACATACATGAAGGACAGTCCATTTATCAGAACATCCAGGTCAGCTTTCTACCCATCAATCTAGATAGGGACACAGAAGCTATCAAGGTAGTAAGTGATTTAACTTACACTTTCTCCTCATGTTGAGATGGAAAACTGCATTTATCTTGACAACATTTTATTAAACAATGGTTTATCTGTTCAAGTTAATTCAATGGGAATGGAAATCCTTTTTTAAATCTTGATGTTAGAAGACAACAGCTCCTGTGTCACAGTTAGCCCATTTGATATGGGAAACTGCAAATGACCAAATGTTCTTCATGTATCCTTGGCAAAATGTTGCATCACAAAGAAGGTGATGAGGAGAGGGAAGAAATTTGTGTGACAATCTTGGCTACTCATGCCTGCCAGAGAAGAGCAGCTTTGCTCTTTAATGGATATTATTGAAAATACATTATGAAAAAATATCATCCAAGTATGCCCCTAAGAGGGAAAGGTACAGAATTTTTAGAGGGCATCGAATTGATAAGCCCTAATATTTTTAAAGTAATTGTTATTTCTCAGTCAGGACTAATGTATCTTCAGGGTTTTAAAATTATTTGTACTGATTTCTCCAAGGTGCCACATCCCTGTGTCATCTCAGCATTCAATGCAATTATCCAAACACACCTATTAGGTAGGAAAAGCTACATTATTCCCACCACAAAGAAAGGAAACTGCATACTACAAAGTTCTCCTTCAAAACCAACATATATGAAGGTCACTAGTACTGTTAGGAATAGAGGCTTAAGACTTGCTTACATTTTGCAGTGCTTTCACCACAAACCACCCCTTTCTAATATAATGGAGGGATGGTAAATACTCATCTTCAGAGCTTACGCCAATAGGCTCTTCTCTATTTATGCTATATTTACACATTAAAACTTTAAGTTTTAATGTGGATCTATATCCATTGACAATATTGACAACCCATTGACCAGCAAACTAAACTACCAAATAGGAAAACTCCAGAACTGGGGATCTTTGGATTTAAATCCAGGCCTCAAGTAAACAACTAGACTTATTTTCATAACTGTCTCTAGAATTGCCTTGCTTCACATTCACTGCAATTTTTTTCTGCAACCCAAGGACACGTCAAATCTAAATTCTTGTCACAGACAACGAGGTGAGCACAATGGCAGATACAGACCCATGGGAATTTTCAACATGATCTGCAGTCCTTACTCACTCATATTTATGTAACATTGATGTGCATAAGGGCTTCTAACACTGCTTTCTTTAGTACATCTGTCTGACCTGAAGCACAGAGCCACAGCACAAGCTTAGGTAGACAAGCCATATCGTACCTGAAATACAAATAACCATTCAAGAAGCTTTCCCCTGGAAGCCCTTATGTGCTTCAGACTTCCAAACCTCACTGAAGAATTTCAACAAGAAATTGTCTCAATTCTCCCAAAATCCCAGGATAACACCACCAGAATGTTAATACTCAGCATGGACTTAATTGATAACTTCCGAAAGTAGGCAAATTACAGTGCAACGTGAGGTTTGAAAATTCTTATTAAAGCCTTCTGTGCATTTCCCTTAGTGACAGGCAGCCAAATGACTGTTCAGATATAACAGACAAGGTGAGAGGGATCAGGCTGAGCACTGACATTTTTGTGCCACCATTGCAGTGTGGCAATCCAGGCTAGGATCACCAATGACAGCAAGAAAACACATGAAATGAGGTGTAATTTGTACAAATATAGGCCTCATAATCAAATCATAACTTTACTCTGCAGATGCCTGTGCTACAGACCAGTGCAGAAATACACCATTCAGCCTTAGCTAACTCATTTAACTTTTTGGCAGGGTATATTATCCCATGCTGAACTCCATGTGTTACTAAAATATTACTATAACCTGAGCTAGATTCATTAAAGTGATTTCACGTTAAAGTAATTTCACATTTTTCTGCATTGCATTATATTACAATATACAGACATTCCTTGCCTTACCTTGCACATATGTAGGTATTTATTTAGCCACTAAAATCTCTGCACTAAATTTTTTTCTTTTACCTTTCACTCTTCAGATTTTCTAAAAGTTGTTCCCACTCCCCTCGACAGTTTTTCCCAATCATTCTCTCTGACTGACAAATGTGAAAGGCAGATTCCTAAACAAAAAATATACTATACCTGCAAAAAAATCCATCAAAAATTAAGCCTGCCCCCAACATTCATAAAATGGGCAAAAACCGAATAAACCTTGCCTTTTATTTGTTGTTTAGGGTTTACACATTAAAAATACACTTAGATTTTCTTCCCACAACCCCAGACCAAAAAAATTACTAAAAAGCATGGATTCCCTTACCTATTCATTTGAGTCTAGAAACCAGAGGTTTCAGTGAATCACCAGATCATGCAGCAGCTGGGCTAAAGCTGGAAGAAAAAGGCAGGAGTACTAATACTCCACACCTGATTCTGTAGCTGTGGAGGAAGAGGGCAACAAAGCAGTGAGAAGAGAATATGAAGCACATGGTTAAAATCAACCACTTAATTAATTCTTTCACCTCCTCCTCTCTCTTTCTTCCAACTGTGTTATGGAGCCATCAGAGCAAGAAGACCAATGGTAGGCAAGATCAAACCAACCCAAAGTCAAAGAAACCAATATACGTTTCTATGAACTCTGTCTTTTTGTACTACTGCATTTTCTAATGACCCCTGTCAGGCTATTCAAACCTTTTACTTAACCCACTAGGCCACCCACACAATAATGTCATCATATTACTGTCCTATAAAGCTTATGTGGACTCCTGATTACTATTCCTGTGATTTTACTATGTGTGTGCCATGATCATATATTGGCTAGGTACTACACCAAAACAGGAAAGAAAAAATTACTTCTGCTTCAGGGAATAGTACTCTCTAGTTACTTATATTCGTTAGAAATAGTTAGTCTATTTCTATTTTGTAATTTAAAGAAAGGTTTGTGGGAACAAGCCTTCTCTGTATTGTAGGCAAATGTCATCTTCAATGTATTGAAAGGTAAATTCTACAAATTAAGTGTAGGCAAAAGTGGGTAGTCACCTCCCTCCCTACACATAAATCATAGCTTGTCTTTTGTTCTCCAAAGGCAGAATTCATCATTGAATCCCACTGGGAGAAGGGTGTGCCATCATTTCTTATGCAGGTGGATGTAGAAAAGGCTAAAAAAACCTTGGTTTTATATCCAACTAGCTTGTTCAATTCCAACATCATGCTTACAAGATTGTTCTCTCAGACATCCTGATTTAAGTCCTGACAAATCCAGGCATTTAACAGCACACTGAAGCATCTTTATTATTGAAGAGGAGTTGGCTGTATTGTAACACAGATGCTTGCTGCTCCAGTGGGATAAAACAAAATAATTAAGAGCAAAGATGTCTGATATTTAACCAGTGCTGTATTTAAATAACTCATTATTGCTATTTTATAGTAAGACAATTTTCTACTAAAATATAAGCAGTCATTTCAAGTAAATAGTATATTCCTATCTATAATTAAAAATTACTCTTCAACATTTAAATACCCCTTTTATTTCAGAAGGATCCCAAAATGATACGAAAACTATTTTGTTCCAGAACACTTACATTTAACTTTACCCACACAGAAATGCAGACACTTCTATGAGAGATCCACTCCATAATGGGTAAGGCCATGGAAAAGGCAGCTGGAGAGAAAGCATGAGGAGCCTATTCATTTGAAACTACAAGAGGAAATTTGCCTGGGCAAAAAGTCATTCTCTAAACTTGGATTCTCTCCAAGACACTGGACCTAAAACCCTAAAGCAAATGAAAAACTGCAATGTTTCACTTTGTTAATAGTTGTGTAATTAATCATCTGCTTTTATATATAATTTAACATTAATTAAACATCAAGTTGATTCACATAGGTGGGCTCTAGTATTTATATTCACTAGGGTGAGCTCTTGTATTTACATTCACATAATTTTTCAGAGGAAATTTTATTTAGATCCACTTGCAACAAAATTTAAAATATTTCATTTCTTACTATATAAAGAAATTCAACACCTGTATACGTTAATATGACAGAGATATTTAAAAATAAAAGATAAAGGTGAAAAATGCACTTTCCTCTCATTCCTTTTCAGTTAGGAAGGTTTTCAGTAGAGAAAAGTTTTCCATTTTTTATGGATCATGGCTGTGACAGATGAAATATCTGTGCAGCACAGAATTTATTTTTCTTGCAGAAATAACATTCTACCAATTGTGCCAGGAGATGGCAAGTTTTATGTGCTTATTTCAATTGAAAACATCTGCACTAGATAATATAAGCCGCCGGGTCACATTTTAAATAACACTATTATATGTGACTGCATATAAAGGCTTTTTTGCATCTTCTTTATAATGGTTTGTACCCAAGCAGAATTGTCTTAGATCATTAATTGAATTTTCTATAACATTAACCCTTAATGCATTTATACATCTTAGTTTGTCAATTAATTAAGGTCTGATTCAGTTAAGTACTTGAATATGAGCCATTGCCAAAACTATAACACAGGTGCCTGCATTGTAATTCAAGTACAAAAGGCATTCTCAAATCACCTGCTTGCCTCCTGAAATCTTAGATGCCCACAGATTTTTTATGTGAGAATTTCCAAACTATCCAATTTTCTGTTCCTGAATATATCTGTGCTAAAGGGCTCCTTGCCAAAAACTATGCGCATCTTCTTTGAACGGATAATATCTAGAGGGTTGTCTAAATGGGCTTTGCAAACCTGAGTTGCCAAAGCAGCCTAGATGCTGGATGAAATCTTCAAGAGTGTTGAAATGTTGCTACAATACAGGCCCACTCCCACCACCATCAGCATCACTGCTTGCATCTCTCCAGTTAGGCATATGCTTGAGCACTTCACTGGTATCTGGGTAACTCTAGTTATCCAGCCAGGTTTTTCAATGACTGACTTAAAATCTGACATGCCTGAAAATCCTTGTATTTGGCCTGAATCAGAAGCTAGACCACAGTGGAATTCTAATAAAAAATTAACATGGACCCCATTGCATTAAGACTCCCTAGATTTGAATAAATGATAGAGAAAGCTACATGGAATGGGAGAGGATGTTCCAGTTGCTTTCTAGTTATACTAATTAGTGACTAGTTGAGAACTGAATCTTTTGCTTTCCAATTATCCCTCACTTACGAAGTAAATCTGGAAATGATTTCTAGATAAGAGTTACATCAATGTAAGACTGGTGTGTTTGGCTCTCTTCCCAAATATTTATAACACTGGAATCCAACACATTCCATTGCATGATAACAGATTAATTTGTTGAGAAAGAATGAAAACATCTTAGAAAGTAATGTGCCTTCTATAAACACTTGGCTACAACTTGTGGGAACAGGTTTCAAAAACATGGATGCAATCTTATTCAACACACACTGGCAACCAGGAATCCACTCATCATGATATACATACAGCTCATTTGCTTCTGCTAAATGAAGGCATAGATGATATATTCCACAGTAATTTACTTTCCTGGAAGTCTATATTGAAGCTTGTAAAGGCTAATGATTGGAAGTTATTTCAGATAGCCCTACCCAACTTCTCTGCCAGGCTGCTAGGAGAAGAGATAATAGATTGTATTATGCTTCATCAGTCTAGATCGGTCCTATTCTAACAATTACAGAAATGAAAGGTGCAGAAAAACAAAACGAGGCATATTATTGTACCAGATGGTCCATTTTAGAACAATTCACATGCAGGTCTAGAGTAAACTGTGGCTCTGATACTCACTAAATGCATTTTCAGACTGTTCCAATAGTTTCAGTCCAGTTTCCTTACTTTGATTAGGACTGCAGAATTAACACATTTTTATGTGTTGGTTGCTTTCAGTATTTAATCTCATTTGTTTAACAGCATTATAACTTCCACTGGCAAGAGTTTATTCATTTATTTTGACATTCATATGGGCTACCATTGTAATTGTTTCACTATCTCAATATCCATCATAATGGGATCTCAGCAGGATTTTCTCTTAGTAATCTCACTTTGTAATTATGGGTATCATATACAGTCCTCTAATCAAACTGGCAGAAGTATAGTGGTTGCATGTAAATCATTTTACATGCATTCCCAAACTAGCAACCTGTGAAGCCCAGATGTATTTGTACTCAGTAAACTAATGCTGAGAGACATTGCACCAAAAGGAAGTCTTCCCCATTTCTGAGTAACAAAAAAGATTTTGTTCAGGACCCACAACGTGGTTCTCCATTTCCTCCACTCCTCCCAAGTCCCTTGGCATTAAATAATATTGCCTTTATATTCAACATTATACTATGTAACCCAGTGAACCACAACATAGCCTGTCATCACCTAATACAACAGGATGGAAAATGTTTGAAACACTTTTAATAAATTTATTTTCCTTCAGGTTGGGTACTTGCTGCTATCGAGCTGGATCCTAGTTCCAAGTTAAGTTTGGGCAGCACATAGAAATAATTCTTCAGGATAGCCCTGCCCCAAATGGATAGCCCCCTGTTAGATCCCCACACTATTTCTGAGCCTTCTGCTGCTGGGATTTTTTGCTTAATGCATTCTTTATGGTAAAAGAATGCATGTGTATTAAGTTTTCTTTCTTCCATTCACCTCCATTCTATCAGTTGATTCAATAAGAAATATGAGAGTCCTGTAAACAGGGCAGTAAAGCAGTGTTCTGTATCAATGCTGCTTAGGAATGAGATTTCCTGTGACATTTGCATGCTGCCTGAAATGAACCAAATATGAAGAGAATTGCAGGCCAAGCTCAGAGACAGTTAACTGATCCTAATTTAACAAGTGCTATTACACAGAGGGAGAGGTCTCTCTGATAATTAAGGCATGGAGAGGTTCTGTGTGTATTTAACACAGCTGCCATCTAAATTCTGAAATGCCACAGAATAACTACAGATGAGGAAAAGGTTGATATCTGTCACTGGAAAGGACAAACAAGCTGTCAAAAAGAAAGCATGAAGTCAGCAAAGATGTTTTTTAACCTCTCATGGGCTACACCATGACAAAAAAAAGGACAACACAATTTATTAGGAATCAAATGCCTTTTTACTAACAAAATTTTGGAACTGAGTATAGACCTTTTACCACATCATACTGATTTAAGGGGAATAAATTGCACCACCTAATTAAAAAGAATACAGATAATACAAAAGGACAGAGGCAGGGTTAAACCTGACATTGGAGAGCTGTAATTTGTAACAAAAATCTGGAAATCAAAAGCCTGCTGGCAAGGCATGCACTGAAGTGAATGAAGTGACAAATACATGCGCTGTCAAGAGGGCGCCTGTACATCAGCTAGTGTTATAGTCTACTGTTTTACTCCAACAAGTTTCCAGGGTTAGGAACAAAGTCAGAGAGTTCAACAATGAAACTTTTTTTTTGTTGGCTCATCAAAATCTGCAGGCAAAGATTAAATTTCCACAAGGATCTCCCCTTATGAAAGTTATTTGGTTTATTAATTTATTTATTTAGTTTTATTGTTGATATATTCTAGTTCAAAAGGACTGCTTTGAAACACTGAAACACCAGGAAGTTTGGGCTGAAAAGGACACTGTGCTCTGAGTTTCTAGGGAATTAATGACAAAATTCTACTGACCAAATCCTTTCCCCTCCAGTTTAGATTATTAATTTGGAAACATTCTCAAGACCTTCAGCATTACATCCCTAGTCAGAATAGGTGCTAATCTGAAATCTGTTGAGATAGGAAGCCCAACTTCTATTTTGTCTCACTATGGATTTTCCACTGTTGCCAGAGAGTCTGTTGCTACACATGGTTGTTTTCCTTCACTGTCTACAAGTGAGAAGTTTGCTTGCACTGAACATCAACAGGAGGCAGCTCTGTCAGAACTGGTTTGGAAACAGGACAATATGAACAGAGCCACTGTTATCGTTTCAAAGCAATATAGAAATTAGTCTTTTTTGTCCAGATTTAGGGGTTCTCTCTTTTTGTTTTCGGTTTGTTTGTTTTAGGGGTAGGTTTTGATTGGTTGATTTTTTTGTTTGTTTTTTGGTTTAAGTGGGGTTTTTTGTGGTTTTGTTTTTTTTTTTTAGTAGAAAGCCAAGTATAAGCAGACCAAGCCTACAGCCAGGGCCTTTTAAAACTTTTCAAGAGAAAATGAAGCAAAGGGAGAAAATGTTCTTACTTACAAGCAGCAAGCAGGTTAGTAGTTAGGGCAGCAAGAGTGGGCAAGGAGAGAGACCAGGCTCAGCAAGGAAGAGATTCTTCTCCTCCTTGCTGTGTTGACTCTGTTTTCCAATATTTAGGTTCAAGCATCCGAGACCTGTGGAAAGCTTTTCTGGTGTAACCATGCAATCAGTGAATGCATGGTTGGGAAAGACCTTAAAAGGTGAACTCCTACCTTTCTCTAGGTAGGATCAACTCTATCTCTTGGCAGCTGCTCGTAACCCACAGTGATTAAACAACTCACTCACTTCAGTATGTAATGGTTTTCTTCCTTTTTCTCTAGATTCTTTTCTCCTGATACAAATCTTTGCTGAACTGCAGTACGCAGAACTAGACACAGTCAGTTAGACATTGCCTCACCACTTCTAAAGAGAATGAGAGAATTACACCATGTGCCTTACAAATATTACTCTTGCTTACATGCCCAATATGGTGTTTCTAATTTTTCACAAAAGCTTGAGATTACTTTGTCAAAGTCATTGTGCCCTTAACTACAGCCATCAATTTCTTTTCCCTCGTAAGAGGACAGCATCCCCCAAAACTTTGATTGATGGTACCTGTGAGAAAAATGGGGGAAAGAAGATAGTAACTTTCAGGTCTCTGGCATAACAGCAATGCATTCTTCTCTTGAAATGGAACAAGTGAGCTACAAAGTCACTAAGTTACATTAAGGTGGAAATACCCAAGATACTGGTTTTTGAACTTTTCAGAGAATAACAGTGAAGCAAGAGAATTTATATGTCTAGTAATTTTACCCTTGATAGCATAATTGCCATTACTATTCAGATTCCTAGAGGGTCTGATTTTACAGAGGTGCTGAGCAGCTGCAGTTTACATTGATTTCTGGTAGAACTGCAAATGATCAAGACTTTTGAAAAATCCATACCCACTGTGATCCAATCCTTACAAAAAAACCCCTACCCTTTTTCATATTACTTGAAAGTTATTTATTTCCCAAAATAAGTATTTCTGATACATTTCTCCAATAAATAATAAATCACGCAAAGAACACCTTTCAAAATTTCTATCTAGCAAATGCTTTGCATGTCTAGAAAGTGCCTGTTTTTTTAATATTTTGGAAAGTTGTTTTTTAGTGTCAACCAATCAAAGATTTGTTCCTGGACAAAGCTCTCTCTGTTTATGTATCTTGGCAGAGTTTGGCAGCTAATAACATGCAGTCTGAACCTGCTGCAGCACTTGGAGCTTATAAAATCACTGGGCCAGAGCTCAGCAGGCCATGCAATACACTGAAGAAGATACCATACACAACAGGCTTGGACACTAGAACTATTTACGAAGTTGTAAGTGGGTTTCTTTAGTAATATTTTCAGCATTTGAAATGAGCTAACAGGAAATAACCCAACCTTTTCTCTGTTGGGTAGATTAATTTTGAAGTCACATTAGTTGTCATAATTTAGAAATTGAAGTCTGTGTCTAAACAGCTGCTGATTTTGTTTTGCATTTGGAGGACATCTCCTCCTGATGAAGGAGAATTAAACATGCCTAACTTCTTCATTGGCAAAACTGTCATGGTCCTATTAACTGTGAAGAAAGAAAGTAGAACAGAAATTAAGGCAACAGGCCATTGTTTGAATAATGCACATTTTGAATGAATAATTAGGCCCAAAACAACAGAAGAAAGCAAATATAAACACCAAAGGGGACCATCATACAAAAGAGGGTGCATGAATACAATTATAAACATACATAAATAAAATCTACCATGTATGGATAACTTATTTATAATAATTTATTTGATCAATGAGGTGAGATTTTGTTTGTGAGAGAGTTACCAAATCCTCACAGAAAATGGTCTGAGGCCAGATACATGCTCTGTTAACCATTCCGCAAATGAGCGAAGCATTTGACCAGATTCAATGTTAGAGGATTTTGTGTTTATTTTTTCCATAATTATAATATGCTGGTCTTCCAGACAAGTTGCTTAAACTGTCATATAGTTTGACATAAATAATGAATAATCTCAAGACAAACAGTGCTTAAAAAATCCTTATGCTTTAAGTTATTCATTGAACATATTCAGAGACTACTGACAAATAAAAATGGCATTCAAAGAAATCAGGACTAATTCATGAATGATTCACAAACAGAAGAAACAGATGAGTTCATAATTAATATTCTTTTCTTCAGTAGTTCAAACACAAAAAATAGCCCTATTTGAATGAAAAGTAGTGACCTGTGTTGCTTACCAAGGAATCACAGGACACTATATAATAATCCAGAGTATATCAGGAAAAGTAAGGTTAACTATATGACCAGATGTATTGTGAATAGTAATCTTTCTAGTGAGTAAGTTGATTGATATGCTGTTTCACCGTAGTAAATTGTTCTACATTTGCATTCTGTGCATTGTTTGTTGACAAAAGCTCAAAAACATGCTTTTTTGATAAGGTATGGAAAAGAACTAGAGTCGGACTGACTAGATTTCTGGGAATATGAAGGAACTCCTTTTGAACAACAACTTGTTCAAAATGTTCCAAATTGTTCCATAACACTGATTTTTCCCAAAATTGAAAAAATTGAGGGCTTACTTGCATTTAAATTATTCATGATAAGGAAGATAATTTTAATTTCTGTTCTACAGAACATTTTCTTTCATAAAATATTCCAAAATTCTGGCACTTTGATCAGGTTAGAAGAAAAAAACCTGAAACCTTAGAATTTCCTGCAGATTAGAACTGTTCTTAGCAAACACACTTCTAAGTACAAGACGGTCAATAAAAATGTCATATAATTTATCTTGCAGATGAAAACACAATTTTTGAATTCTTTTATATTTTTAATTTAATTGAAATGGTCAACTGAAAAGAAATAGCCAAACATTATTTTGACTAAATGTTTCATGACAGGAAAAAAAAAGAGCGAAACAATGTTCCCATTCCAATGAGTACTTAAAGAAGGAAAACCACAAGGTTCTCGTGTTTTCTTAATGAGAAAAAAGCCTAATTCTTACATCACTAAATTTATTTCCTTATTTTTAGTGGCAAAAGGAGGGATAGATAAAAGAAGAAGGAATATTTTCCTCCAGTAAACAGATATTGAAGATGATAATTTATTTTTAAATGACATTCAAAGCTCACACTTCCTCTTTCTTAACTACTTCTAATAAGAATTCTCAACTAATTCTAATAAGAATTCCTTATGCCATCTCTTCCACCATGGTCACGACTCCCTGGTGTAGGTAGATCACAGTTATTTTACAACATTTTTCTTCCTCCCTGCATCTTTCCAGTATCCACTATCTGAATTTCTACAATCCAAATTTTTACTACCGGTCTCTACTTCCAGAAGTATTTCCTGAAAACCCAACAACACTTAATGTACTCTGTTCCCTAAAACTCAATAAAATCTACCTTATTCCCAGACAGACTGCCAAACCTGCCTGGGCCTACAATATCTTTGAGGGCAATTAAAAGAATGCATTTTAAAGAAGGACTGGAAATAGTTTTAATTTTTAATTTGGAGGAGAAATGGTTAATACTAAAAGCTGGGTTCCCTTCCAGGGGAAATACTGGAGGGCAGATGAGACAAGGAATTTCAGAATTTTGATTTTTATGTGAATTGCTTACAGCAGCTCAACCTTCAAAGTTTCACCCATTTCTTCAGCTTTTACATGTCTTAATATAGAATCTGCATCCCTTCCATCACAAAAGGCGTTTTGTAAAAAAGAAAAAGCATAACCATAATAGACCTGGTATTGCTGTGAGCTTGCATGTTTCATGACAAATTTTGAAAAAAATTAATCTGAAAACAGAAACTGAGCAAAATTCAGAGTCAAATTTTCTACAGTGCTTAATTTCATCCTGAAGTAGAATAGAAGCATTGAACTAATTACAAGGAACAAAATGCATTAAGAAATGACAAAAGGTCCCATTTTGACATGTTCAGTTAAAACATCTGAAATTTGTAGAAATAAGCAGTTTGTTTACTCAGTTACATTTAAGCATTAAACTTCTTGTTACTCTCTCAATCCAGTTTTGCCTCCCATCTCCACAGCAGGCAGGCATTGGGACCAAAATAAACCATCAACAGCATACATCAGCAGAAAATGCATTAGAGAATACATGTTCCAAAACCAAGCTTATAAAAGAAAATAAGTTTTATAAAGGCAAAACTTATCTATGGCAAAATGCTATTTTATTTTATACTTATTTAATATTGATCTGAAGCAAAATAATTTAGATCAGTGTCAAAATAAAATCAATACTCTTATTCAGGTCAACTAACATAAAATAGCAAATTTAATTTTCCATCAGAAAAATATGACACTAAAAAATTCTCTCATGCTTTTTTCCCCCTTGGAAATTACACTTCACAGTGGAATATAATTTTGGTGAAAAATTCCCAACCACCTTTAGCAAAAATCCATGTTCAGGTACTTAAATATGTTTCCTGATTTTGCAGAATGCTCTGTGCTTCCACCAGAATGGATTTGTACATAATATAGCCAAAAGGGATATTCCAATTCATTAGCCTGATGTCCTCTATAACACAGTCAATAGAGATTCCCTGATTTATGTCCGGACTAGATTAAAAAAAAAATAAAAATTTCAGGGATGAAAAATCTGCCGCACTTCTTGGCAGTTTAAGTTCTTTCAAAGATGAAATAAGCTCACTGCTAAATATTTGTCCCTGATTTCTGGTCTGAATTTATCCTGTTTCCATTTCCAGACATCAGCTTTTATACATTCCTCTGCTAGGCTGATGAGCTTTTTATTATGACGTTGCTGTTCCCCATGTAGTTACTTACAAACTGCGATTAACTCCCTGCTTAGCCTCGTCTTTGTTAGGATAAATGTATTGTGCCCACTGGATTCTTTGGCCACAACGCATGCTTTTGAGTGTTTTAGTCATTCTTGTGGCTATTCTTTGATGAGAGAATACTGCTGTTAACAGACTGAATGCATTGAGTCCATAATTTGGAACACAAGGCCTGTTACAGTGCCCCTGGAGCTTAATGGAAAGCTTCCACTTGGATGTGAGGAGTTTTGCTGTATAGTGCAGAGTACATGCTCTTTTGTGAGAGCGGGGTACCAGCCAGCATCCTGCCTGCTCACCTGCCTGCCCTCCACGTGGTTTCTCTCCAGCTCCTGCCTAAGAGATTCTCTGCATCCATTTCAACAGCTTGTATCCCACCGAGACTTTGGCCTTAACTGCATGCCCATCAAGTCAAAATAAAAGCAATACAAAGCATATAAATTGAGCCGTCTCCAATGTGCAATTTGTGAATGCTCTTTTTATTGCTTTAAGTGGAAGGGTTTGGAAATCAGGATCAAGAATCTCTCTTCCCTTATATTCCTTTATGGGGGAATCAATGGGTATTCATTACCTAAATGCTCTTGACAATCAAAGGCTAAACATTACTTTGCTGGTGGAACAAAAGTATACAACAGTTATTTAAAAATCTTTAACATGGGTATGCAAGTTTCTGAGACAGATAACAAAAGATTCACTTACAAAAAAATAAGTCTTATGCTTCTGGCACAAACATTTCATCTCAAAACATGTTTCAGATTTTCACTGACTGGTTCCTTGAAATACAGACAAAGTTCATTCACCTAATTTTCATTCAAGATGCTGATGGCTGTAATGCAGTTTTCTTTCTGGATTTCATAGTGCCTTCTCTCAAAAAATGACTTCAAAGAAATGGAATTAATAGGCTGCTTGTCACTGACAAGGGTTGATTTGGTACCAGTCAGGAGATACCCTCACTGGCCAAATGGTGACAGTCTGAGACAGTCTCTTAGTCAAACATCCTCATGTCAGGGAACAACCCATCGGATAGAGAAAAATATTTCATACATTTTTCAGTTGGTGGGATAGTCAGCTTCCTGGAAAAATAGAATTGTGTAAAGCTTTGATCAAAATGTGACATTGTGAATCAAAATCTGGATGAGTGTCATCTCATCAGATGATGGAAAATAAAGAAATTGCTCTTTGAAGTTTTGCAATTTTGCATTTGGAAAAAAATTGCTGCAGTTTTCATACCAAGCATCTTGAGGCATGCGTGTGCTGATCCGCCTCAAGGCAAAAAAGCAACCTGAGCAAACATTCTTTGAGCCCCATTCCATACAGAAAACTTCACACAATTCCATGTCTTTTCCACACATCACATTTTCTCCATCAGGATTCTTATTTGTTGGCTGATGAAACATACGATTTGAAGTAAAATGAGCCTTTATTTAAGTATTCATTTATGATAGCTCTGCAGAAGCTTAACTGTTCATCATGAAACAATGAGTCCATTTCACCTGTATTTGTAGTCCAGTATGTTAACATGATCTGTTAATCTCTTAAATGATATGTATAACTGCCACGCAAACAGTTGATAGAGCCCAATGATCTCATAGCCTTTAAGAGATCTTATTGTTAACCCTGAAGATTTTCATTTTACATTAATTTCTCAGTGTACCAAACTAAAAAATGCTTTAACATAAAGCAACACTTTCTCACAACTTCATTGTTAGATATTCCTGCTGATCCCGCTTTTATTTCAAATAAACAGCACGATCCAATCTCTTTGAAATATTCTGTGGCCAGGTTGCCTTGGCAATAGAGCTGTGTGGGCAAACGAAATCCTCTCTCCAAGATAATTTTCATATTTGGAAATCTGGTTGCCTTCAGAAGTGAGCCTCATCTGCAAAAAGAAAGGGGGTCTTCAATCTGTATCAGTAAGTGAAATAACCCATTGGTTGTTCAACAGTCCTGAGATTGCCAAAGTAGACTGCTGAGGAGGAGGACAGAGATGTTGTCAAGAAACTACTTTTTGCAGTAGTTTCGGAACCTTATCTGTGATAGATTTTAACTTCAGAGAGTGAGAAAATTCCAACACAAGTTGTTTAGCCATAATTTTTCCAGCTATCTCCATTTGGCAACTCATCAAGTTGAAAGGGCACTGTAATGAATACTTCAATGGTTTTAATTTTCTCTGTAGCACTTTAGATTTTAGTCAGCCTCTTTACTTTCCATGCTATACAACAAATAACACAAACATAAAACTGTATTTGGAAGAACCACATTAGTATTAAGAACTACTATGTACAATGTATAGCAGGAAGGAAGAAGTCAGACAAAGAAATTGCTTTCTAAGTTTAAAAAACTCCTCAAACTTCATGCTTAGCCTAAGCAAGTGTTGTGAAACAGCAGAAATGACACTTGGTCTTGTGGAAGTACTTAAAATTGAGTCCTTTGGCTAAAGTCTACAATTCCAAATTCCACTTACATACATATGTTGGCTCACTCTGTGAAAAATTTTACTATGTACTCTGCAGTTCCATCCTATCTGTGCTGTATGCTGTGGACCCTTAAAAGCTTCATGTCTGGGAGGACAAGGGGTGAAGAAAGATCTGCATTCATTTCAGATGGAAATACTTTAAATACACTTACACATGACAATCCAGCTCTTTAAATATATTCTAAGAAAAAGCTCCCATTTCACCCTCTAGCATGGGTGGCCAATAAAGGAATTCATATTTTTCAGTCAAGTGCTGAAATTCAGCATGAGCAGCAAATGTTGATTTACACCTATAAACCTGATGCAAATTGTTTAAAACTCACTAATACAAAACCAGACTGAAATTCACCTGATGGCTTTTCTTTAGCAACTTGAATTTTTTTCAGTATAAGGAGTTCAGCTGTCTTATTTTAGAGAATTTGAAGAATCTGAGATAGGGCAACAAGAAGCCCAAACCGCTTACAGTTATGTCCACAGCCTTGATAAGAGCTTCTTAATGTTGTGCTTGTTTCGAGAAATATCCACAATGCTGCTCCAGAGATGCAAGGCACAACAGAATAATATGGAATTGACAACCAATATTCTTTTGTGAATGTAGCTACAGAAGGCAGCAGATTACAGTTCCTTCAGCAGTCACCAGCAGAAGCGAGCCTTACCTTTTGATATGGACTGATGGCAAGCATGAAGATGACATCTCATATCTATTTAGAAAGCCAGTAAAGAGGATAAATAAACCTGAAATGAGAATTAGTTAACATTCTCAGTTAACATTCAAAGGAAGAAAAATTAATTTACTGAAGGAGAGTGGAGCAAAAGTGAATGAAGAAGTATGTCACAGTCTATGAAAAAAAGCTTCACTTACTGGGTACCTAGTCCAGCAAGAAAATTTTACATCTCTGCTGAGCCAGGGTGTATATAGAACAGTCAAACACCGAGGGCTATGCATAGAAAAATTATGAGAAAACACCTAACTTGTTAACATTGCAGAACAGATGAGCACTGAATATGTGCACTATTCCAAACAGTAAGGAGTGACACCAGAAAGTAAATCAATCAATGCACATTTTTAATTTAATTTTCTTGGTACTCAAGACATACAAACACAGATAGGATGAAGATGAATGCCAGCTAGGAGTGAGAGCTGCAGACCTGCCCTACTGCTCAGATGAGTATCAACACTTACAGAAACTCTTGAGGGTAAAAGGATGTCTAAAATAAAGATATTTTCTTTCCTTTTTAAAAGTGTACCAGGTTTAGATTTATTGTGTTACTGTGGCTGGGTAAAACGTGTTTCTCATAGTCTAGCAAATTGAGATATTTTGTCATGAGGGTAGAAATCAGCATTCTGCTGATTTGTGTTTCTGGTTTTGAAGAAGGCTCTTCCTGTGGTCAAGAATACTACATCACCACGTTAGGGTGTAAGAAAATGTTTAAGTAACATAGCAACTCAAATCTTCAGTTCATATGTCCAATATCACGCAGAAAGTATCTTAATCCTGGTTTACTCACTCATACATCTTTTCCTCCCAAAATGATATAGCCTGTGTAAGTTATCCAGCTTAATACTTTCTTTTCCACCCAAAAATGACTCTGTATGCATTTTGGTGCCAAATCTATTGTAATCTATTAGTAATGTCAGTTTTGTTATTAAGACAACATTGCCTTTGCTAGTTCTTGAAAATGAACTGAAACTGGCACATTCCCATTAGATGATACATCTAACGGGACCACATTCACTAAGACTTGTTAAATCCCATAGCTTGAATACTGAAAAAAGTAAACATATTTATGAAATAAATAATTATGTAATTAAACCAGTCATACATAATAGGATAATGTCTGATTAAAGTCTCAGACATTTTAGCATGATTATGTGAGTAAAGGCCTTGATGTTATTGTCACCTGCTCAGTCAGCACATGTTCCTAATTTATTCATTGCATTTTACGATTATACAAACAGCTCACAACAGAGATTATTCTAGAAAATTCATTGAAGCTGCTTATGGAGTGCCTAAGCATAATGTGTAGGCAAGGTAAAAGCCTACTGGGGTTGGATTATACGATTCATCTGAGAATCATTATCCCCATTCTAAGACAGGAAATTAAAGACACAGTGAACATGAAGAAGGACCTTACAGCAACTAGTTTCAACATATCAGTCTTGGCTGGATAATTTAGTCTCCTTACTTGCCCTCTTTAGAGGCAATGTAGAAAACTGAAGACCTCTCCTGAACCGCAGCACTGCAAAAGTACATAGAAAGTCTGCAGCAGAAAAAGACATTGAATCCAAGTCCTTAAGAACTAAACTGACTTTGTATTGTTGCCAGGTGTAAGGTCTCATCCAAAATGAACATGTACTTATGGACGCAGCCAGCATCTTGTTGGATGTGTGTATTGGAAGACCGGAGACAGAAATTAAAATAAGTAGACAAAAGCACAGTTGCATTTGTACTGTAGCCTAAAGCACACATACTGCTCAAGAGTTTTCTTTCCCCATTTTTTCCTTCTCACTCTCTTCACAAATCCCCTTCTGTAGTAATATAAACTAGAAATGGGACTAGGTCCAACATATTCTCATTCCCAGTGAAATTTCATCATCACTAGACTGGAGAGTTGATGCTGACTCTCACATTAGCCCAGCAAACTCAGTTACATCAAGCAATATGAAACAGCTCCAAAAAGAAAGTTTGAGGCCCCTTCACTTCACAACACATTTGTAAGCTGAGTTAGGGTGGTCTCCTAATAGGAATGAAATACATTTTTGAACACTGGGTCAGGAAATGAAGGAACAATACAGGCATAGAGCCACAGAGCTTTTGGATGACTGAAGCAATTGCAGAGGAGGAACACAATACTTTCCCATCTTTGGAAGAAAAGTCCACATATTCTTCAGATCTTGGCCTGGCATATGTTATGCCTGTGGAAATGATCTTATGCAGCCATGTGTTGTGCTTGCTTGTCCATTTAGCTCTTCATAAGTGCTCGAATATGGTAAATTTTTGCCAAATTTGACAGGAAGGCAGTGGTTTCAAAGGTATCATGTTCCTACATGCAGTAAGCAGCAGCATATTTGCCCTTCTTGCTGAGGGAAGAACAGTTTGAGCTCACTCTTGCTGGACACTGGAGCATCCACACAAAGAGAGAGAGGCTATGAAAGACCTCACTGTAAGAAAAGTGCCAAAGGAGCTTGCTTATTATTCAGTATCAGAGTTTCTGGCCAGGACATCCCAAGCTGGGGGGAAGCAAGCTCCTGGCGCTGCACCTTCTGAAACTATTTATAGAATTATAGAATTTTTCACTGAATTTTCACTGAATTTTTAGAGTTGGAAGGGACTGTAGAGATCATCTAGACCAACTCCTAGAGTCCAATCCTCAAGCAGGATTGCCCAGAGCTAGAGCATGTCACTCAGGGCTGCATCCAGGCAGGGCTTGAAAACCTCCAAAGAAGAGGACTCCATGACCTCCCTGGGCAGCCTGTTCCAGGGCTCTGTCACCCTCACTGGGAAGCAGTTTTTTCTTATATTTGAGTGGAACTTCTATGTTCCAACTTATGCCTGTTACCCCTCGTGCTTTCACTGGCAATCACTGAAAAGAGTTTGGCTCCCTCCTCCTTCAAACCACCCTTTAGATACTTATAAGCGTTAATAAGGCATAATAAGAATCTTCTAGGCTGGAAGGGACCTTCAAAAGTCATCTAGTCTAACCCCCAAATTTACTGTGGGAAAACAGTAAATTCATGTTTCATGAAAAGGCTTTGGTGCTCAGCTCTTGCCTGAGTCTCAGAGCTGGGAGCTCTGGGTGGAGGGAAGTATTTGCCTGTGGGCAGAGTTAAGTGCCCCTCAGTCTCAGAGAAGAATGATATTTGACACATGGCCTTTCAGAAATGGTATTTTGTCACTTTGTCTTTAGAGGCAGGTGGCAAGAAAGGAAAGGTAGAAGGAAAGAGGGAAGCAGGTAAGCAAATTAGGTCCAGAAAAGCAGTGATGCAATCCCCACTGATCAGACTACCATAATACGTCATTAAAAACTGCTGGGATATTTAAGGGAATTAATTAGTTTACAGTTTCTATAAATACATTCTTGAATGGCAGGTGTTCTGGCATCCATATGCAAAGCCCAAATACTATTGTTAAACCACCCGCCAGGAAAAAAATCATGTTTATCTGCTGAGAAAATAGATATGTTGTGCCAATCTGTTCTTCTCAGAGTAGCGTATATAGCAAACCTCTTAACTCTGTCATGTCCACGTAATCACAGAGTGAAATGCAGAAATAATAAGAGCTAATATCCCTGCACAGAGGCTAAGAACACTTTCTCTTTTTCTTACTGAAATTCTTGGTATTGAATGTTTCTTTCACAAAAAAAAAAAAAAAAAAAGAAGATAAATAATTTACTTGCTTATCATAAGACACTGAAGAGCAGATTCCGCCCTCTACAGTTACTTCAGTTTTTCACTGATGTGAGAAGTGATTCAGCTCCTCACTCAGATGTTTGCAAGTATTCTTAAGTCATTCGGAGAGAAGTATACAGTTCTTTATACTTGCATATTCTTTTCACTCAGATTCAGTATTCTAAATTTAAACTAACATTGAGTTCAAAATTCTAGCCTTTAGCATTTAAGCCTGTATCAACAACTAATATGCAACATAAAAGCCTGCCTTTCTTTGTACTGTGAGATGCTATGTTTACTTGATTACAGAATCACACAATAGTTGAGGTTGGATGAGGTCTTTGGAGATCATCCCTTCCAGCTCCCCCTGCTCAAGCAGGGTCACTCAGAGCTGATTGCTCAGGGTCGGCTTTTGAACATCTCCAAGGAGGTAGCCTTCACAACCTCTCTGGACAACAGTTCCACTGTTCAGTGGAAATATTTTAATGACCTTATTCTTTTGTTTGGAGTGAAAAAGCACGGTTCTTTTGGTATTAGAA
This sequence comes from Scolopax mira, assembly GCA_004320125.1. Classification (NCBI taxonomy): domain Eukaryota; kingdom Metazoa; phylum Chordata; class Aves; order Charadriiformes; family Scolopacidae; genus Scolopax; species Scolopax mira. Next base: position 131,093 of record BJBW01010550.1, on the reverse strand, counting down.
TATTAATTACCACCAATGAGAACTATAGATTCGTTCCTATTAGCTGTATAAAGTATGTTCAGCTGGATAGATGAAATTGTAGAGTGACTGCATGGTTTTCCACCTTACGAATAATAGGTTAATAATCCACTAGCAAATTTTGGAAAGTACAAGGATACCTGTGTATATAAGTTACACAAGCTTTAACAAAAACTTTCCAACCATCTGCAGCTTTTGATTAATGGAAATCCAGCCAGCTCTGTCAAAATGGTCTCTCCATGCCATTCCTACAAGAACCTGTTCCTTATTTGCAGAGCAAAGGAATCCAGCTTTCACAAACATTACCCAAGCAATTGACTGTCTTAACATGCTGCTCTCTCGCTACCATGCCTTTCTTTTCCATCCATAAAGGGCTACCTTGTTCTGAACATGGTGCCCTGATCCCACTCTCAAAGTGGCAACAACTCTCCTAGGAAGCAGTGCACACTATAGAGCTTTCTTCATAATATGGAAGACCCAACCCTGTGTTCATGGCTGATGTGACTTTTTGTGGAGGTAGAAGTAAGTCACAGGTGATTAAGATTAAGCTAGGCTGAGGTAATATCTATCACTCTAGAGAAATGAAATCTGTATTTGACAAAAGAATGTTTGTCTTGATGCTGAGATCACAGAAAAACATTGCTTGGAAATCTCTTACTAACTCTCATCTGCCTGTAGCTGTCATTTTCTAGGTAGGAGGTAGTCTTACTAAGTTTCATCACTTCCCTTGCCATTTATGCAGAGTACTACAGCGCCTACAGAATTTATTTAGAATTAAAATAATAAAAAGACATATCTATGACTCTAGACTACTATAGCACCCTCATTACCTTATACAACACAATGAAATCCAGCAGCATTAATCTGATAATTTCAGTAGGAATACAGCAATGTAGAGAAATTACTTGCTTTCCCTTGATCGCTGCGAGAAGTTTGCTCTCAGCTTTCTCCAAATACTCTTCGAACAGCTGGCTTTTACAGCAGCCTGAAAAGTCACCACAGAAAGGCAATTTTTGACCCCAGGACAGGCAGCAATTTCAGTTTGCTCAGAGCCATCAGAGCTGCTCTCTTCTTTCATAATGGGAAAGCTCTAGTTTAAGGATTACAGCTGAAACAGCATGGCCCAGAGGAGAAATCTCCCCATGCATCAAGTCCCATGTCAGAGCCAGCAATTTCAATTTCAGCTCAAAGTGCCCACAGTTTTATCCTAGAGCACTGGGATCACATTTGCCCATACAAAATATTTCCCATAATAAATAGCTGCATTCCTCAGTAGATGTAGTTTCCAAATGATTTAAAGTTACTGACCTTTTGTAAAGGATGGTGCAAACATTTAATCTTAAAATGATAGAAGTAGTTGTGGGGGCAACTGCAGTAAGTGCCAAAGCCAAAAGGAAAGGTTGCAGTCTTCTAGCCAGATGATGATGGTAGAGTGGCAGGCATAACAGGAGAGTAGACATGGCAGCTTGCACTGCAGAAGCACTACTGTAAACCATTTTCATTGAGAGCAAGCAGCTTATGGAAAAACACCACTCTTTAAAATAAACATCAGGTTAAACGGTTTGAAGACAACCCTTTTCTACTTTTTGTTTGAGGAAGATTAACCTTTGCAAGGCCACTGTAAACAAATATTATGCAAAGTCCTAAGTGGCATAAGCACTGTCCTTTCCATCACAATCTAGGTAATTTTTCATTCTCATGACTTTCACTACTACCCTTGGGGAACTGCATTCAGAAGTCCCAAGATAGCTTTTAAAATCCACTGTCCAGGAATTTAAACTTCCAAAATACATGTTTTTGCAGTACTCAAAAAGCCCAGACCCTCTGAATATTGGCATGTAAAGATCCCACACAACTATATGCTCAGATGGGACAAAAATGTCATTTGAAGTTCCTTTATCTTGCCAGAACACATGCCAGACTGACAGTTGGTTTCTACAGTATTATTAATTTATATTTATTAGCATGGAGTTCAAAGACATTAATATTTTATTCACAAAGGAAGAAATTTCCCCTCTCATTATAGCCTGACCACACCGATGCTATCACAGTTATCACTCCATATTTAAGAAAAACAACAACAGAAAATCCCAGTAGTACAACTGGGTTGTTCTGAGGGTATAGAGTGTTCCCTCTGTTGCCAATAATATGATGGAACCTTAGAGAGTAGTCTGAGAGAACTGGTTATTAGATGTTTTTTCACTTCCCTTTCACATTCCCTTCGAGGTAGGTAACAGACAGACAAGGGTCAAAGGATTCAAGCAGTTTCTTTCTATCCTCAAGGTGTATCCTTTCTTTACCCATTCCCCTCATTCTTACTTTATATCTGCCTCTTTCTAGCTTGCACTGTGCAGCAGAAGCGTCTGTGGCAGGTAACTTCCCAAGCAGAAGTTCTCCTGTCCATAGATAAAGCCTTTCCCAGAGTCATGGGCATACCAAATACAGAGGAGACCTTCTTTGATTAACTGCAGGTCTCATGGCAAACTATATACGATAGCTGCTGAAGGACAGAGCAATCTGACTCCATGGAATGATAAAAGCCAATGAGCCCCTTCTTACCAGTTTTTGCTTACTGCTAAGTTCTTCAAGTATTTCTCACTTAAGGTCAGACATCACATATGCAGTAAAGTAATGGAGTCTTACTCCTTTTCTGTACAGTGGTCTTTGTCTTACACAAATATGTGTGGGCATAATTTTTGTATTTCTAGAAGGACTACATTTACTCTCTGCATGTAGTAATTAGTCATGCAAATGGTCAGTAAGCAATGCTTCCATACCCTATTAAAGTAAAATCTTTGGTTAATTAGGAGATGAAAACACATAAAGAATATGTGAAGTCTGCCTACTGTTCTAATGCAGGCCTTCAGCTCATTTATATTGTTAATTGAACAATTAGTATTGCTGAATTGTAAACCCGCAGGGGACAGAAGAGTATAGAACATGTTCCTGCCACACTGCATTACTCTGAATGGCACCAAATAGCTGTGACCACAGAAAAGCCAGTGGCCAGTTGTTGAGCCAGTTGCTCAACAACAGAGGTGGATTTCAACCACTAGGGAGGGAAAGTTAAGTGCATAACTGTTTGAATTTTGGTAAGAACTGGTCATAGTGTACGATGTCTCCAGCAATGTCCCAGACCATGAAGGCTGACAGACAGGCAGATAGAGGAAGGAAAAATGGAACAGTCAAGAGGAGTAATGTACCATATCCGGAGAAGCCAGGCATTAAAGCCATCCTTATCCATGCCTCCTGTCATTAGAAAGTAAAAATGTCCCTGAGGCTACTACTCCAGTTGTTGTGCATTGATATGTATGTCTATGAATATTTAGTTTCCAGATTTTAGGCAACAATTGCTGAAATGCAAGACTTCTGAACTTGCTGATTACTACAGAGGAAGAAAAATAAAAATGCATAAAGAAGGAACAGGTTTAGAACAGTGGCTGACTGATGGCACACAAGAGGTGCTCTGCAGGGGAGAAGTTTCTACTGGGTTTGTATCGATAGCCTAGAATAATGCATGGGCTGGACTGGGTTGAAGAGACTCATCTATAAACAAGCCTCATCTTTCTTTTGCATTGATCAGCAGACATAGGCACAGCTAAGGAATTTAAGGTGGATGATATATCTGGCAACAACAGAAAGATTACGGTTTTTGCCAAAAATAATACAGTGGAGAAATTGCTCAGGAACAAGTAAATAATGAAGTGTTATTGCTGAAATGTTGCTAACATCAGTACCTGCATGGGCTTTTTAATCTGTCACTCACAGTCAATGTTGGCCCATAAATTAAAGCCATCCAGGAGCTAATCGGACTACCCTTCAAGTTCTCTTGAAGATTGCCTGAGGTTTTTATTTCATTTTTGCTGTTATGCGCTGGGAATGCCAACATGACCTGGAAAAGATAAAATTATTTTGATGCTTTGCCAGTAAAACATTACCACTCTGATGAAGAACCATGAGTGGAGATGTGTTTCCTTCTCAAAAAAAGAAGAAAGAGGGAGAGGAAGCTACACAGTTTCTCTTATCTTATGAAATGGACCTCTAGACTAGCTGTCAATTGTGGATGCTTCAGGGTATTTAGTGATTTGATAAAGCCACCACTGAACATCTCCACCTGAACCAAAAAGTGATTTACTTAAGACAATATTGTCTTGTAACCTTACACAAGTCTGCAATCCCTGTTTCACTACACAACTATATCCAACGTTGCCTGAGCATAGCTGTCCTGAGAAGCATAATACTATATTCTTTTCAGTGCTGACTATGTCTCATGCTATGCGGGAATAACGTCACCCATTAGTATGATGAAACAGAGATGCCTAGCAGAAGACAGCTACTGACAAGGCCAGGAAATGAAAATTATACTGGGTCAAATTGGCTCTTTGTTACACCTATGAAACAAAAAATTAGTCTGTTATTCTTTACACAATTTAAGCAAGACAGTCTTCAAAGCCACTGCATGTGAAGTAGCAAAATGAATTATAAACAAGTGGAACACAATTATCCATGTTACAAATTGCTGTCTGCCGTAAAGCATTGATTCTGTTTGTATATATCTTTTTCTGGGAGACCTTGCATCAAACTTCTTAACTACCTTACGCAGGTAACTGAAGGCTAATTGAAACTTGCACAGAAATAATTGCTATGGTTTAATATAAAAAAATACTGAATGATTTTTCAATCGAATAATCTGTGAAATCAGAGTTGCAAATCATTTAGCATATCATTATTTAATTCAGGGAATTAAACAGTGTATGAACAACTTTTTTGCTTCAATCTTCACCAGAAAGGGGCTCAAACCACACTGCCTAAGTCACAGAAGGCAAGAACAAGGGCCCTGAGAGTGAAGAACTGCCCACAGTATGAAAAGATCAGGTTCGAGACCTCTTAAGGTGCCTGAAGGTGCAT